>JACWQW010000169.1:0-64453 GCA_014849355.1 Cryphonectria radicalis
AAAACCCAATGTGGTCGACACGGACCACAAGCGCTACGACCTCACCTGCAGCATTTGCAACCCACACCCTCGTTCCCTCGCGTTCCCCCCCCCCCCCCCCTTCTCTCCCTCTCTCCCCCTTCCCCCTGGAGCTCCTGATTCCTCCGCGGCGCAGAAGCAAGCAAGCTCGCACACACCACGAAAACCCGACCCACGTACGACAGACAGGAACAACACGGCTGCAGGTGTGGCGCATCGGAAATTCGCAGTCTCTTCCCGCCTTACCAATGGCTGCCTGGGTCGGGCTAGCGCTGTGGCATGATACAGGATGCCCATAGAATGGCGGTGGATACTCGGTCAGAGCTTGTCTTTTCCGGGGCGGCAATGCGACCTCATGCAGGGGCCGAAAATCGTCCCCTCTCTCCTCCTCAAAGAAGGGAATCAATCCGTCCAATGGCTCGTCGTTCACGGCCCCTTGTCTTCGCAGAAAGTGATCCTTCATCCTGAAGCCCCGGGACTCAAACAGCCACAGCCAGCCTGGGATTGGATTCCCCCTCCACACAACCCTCTCTAATTCTCTCATTTCCTTTTGTCTCTTTCATCTGTGTGCTCACTTTTACGTCTTGGTTGTAGTCCCTCTGGCAACTATCTCCCTATCTCTCTATCTATCAATCTATCACCACGACGACATTAGGGCCATAGAGAGAGACCAGCAAACAGATATGTTGTGAGTGGGCGACGGCCTGAGAGAGTCTTGAAGCTCAAGATACCCGCTGCTGGGAGATACTTATGAGGTGTGGTGGAGCTGGCCAAGATGCATGGCGCGCTCTACCACAAGGCACGCCCGGCGCTGAGGAGAAACGTCGGGCCAGACGATGGAGATGGTAATCACGGCGAAGGTGATAATCACGGCGGTTCAGGGGACGAGCATCACAGGCACACTTTCACATCTACGGCCTCAGTCGCTCCAGAAACGACAACATCTGCAGAATCCTCCGAAACGGCGGCGGCGGCAGCAACACCAACAACATCACCAACAACAACAGCATCGCCAACACCAACAACGACAGAAACACAAGTTTCAACAAACACTGCGGACACAGCCGGGACGACTTCGGCGGCTTCCTCGAACGACAACACCTCGTCTGCCCAATCTGCCGCCGATGGGACCTCCTCGACGACGTCCGAGGGGTCGGCAGAGTCAGGAGGAGGGTCGACAGGCACAGCAGCCTCATCGTCGTCACAGGCCACCGCAGTGGATCACACTGGCACAAGTACAGCAAGTGCAAACACGGCGACAGTTGTGACTTTAGAGACTGCATCCGGTAGCAGTTCCTCGTCGGCGACATCGGCGACATCATCTGCATCTGCCTCCCTCTCTTCAAGCACCAGCGACGTGACCAAGACCAGCTCACAATCCCACGCCGGAGTCATCGCTGGCGTTGTGGGTAAGACAAACCGCCCATCCATCTATCTACTATCATCAACACAGCTGCTAATACCTGCATTCCAGTTGCCGTGGCCGCCCTGGCCATCATCGGCTTCCTGCTCTACAGGTTCAGGAGGTCACCTTTCATGCAACGCGCCCTCGCTCCTTTCAGGAAGGGCAGTAGGGAAAGCAGCAGCTATATCGGGCCTTATTACCCCATGGAGAAGGACGACGGTGCCGCGCCCAACATGACAGGCGAGACGCTGGTCGGCACCAGCACTATGCGCGCCGTGGGCCCGGCCCGAGCAGCATCCCCGAGCGCAAATCCCAACAACCTCACCGTCGATACCAACTATCTCCAGGGCCGCTCGGTCTGGCCCGTCTCACCCATCTCACCCCAGAGCCACAGCGCAGCGTCGGACGTGTCTCCCGTCTCGCCTGATCCAACGGCATTTCCCCTTCAACAGCCATCACCAATCTCCAATCCCGAGCCAGGGACGGCCATCAGCGTCGCAGGCTCAGAGGCCCGCATCGTCAGCATACCAGCTCGGCAGTCGAGGGTCTCAAGCGACAGCGGTAGTGTCAGGGGTGGTGGTGGTGGTGCTGGCCCAGCAGCGGAGTGGCGGCCACCACCTATGCAAGGGCCTCCCTCTTCTAGAGCGGCGGTGGTGCCGGGCGGTACGAGGGGCCCGAGCCGGCGGAACCCCGCGCGAAGGCCGTCAAGGTCATCGGCTGGTGGTAGAGGAGGAGGACCTTACCGGCACCCTGCTCAGTGGGCCGACGGGCCAGAAGATCTCCGGCCCCCTCCTCTGTCGATCAACAAATACTCCACCATGATGGCTTCGCATGCGCCGGTCGCCGAGCTGAACGGAGGTTATAAGGCCTATCGCCCCATGATGGGCAGCGGGAACACGGCAGCCGCGCGCAATTTGACCCAGAACAGGGTGAGCCATGCAAGCACCGGCGCTTCCAGCGTCGTCAGCAGCGATGCGCTCTCCCCAGAGGCGTGGCCTATGCCGCCCAACACGCCGAGGACGAGTCCTGATCGCCACTAACGTGGCGCGTATTAATGATGAACCATGTCGGACGAAGCTCCTGTTTATTATTGTATATGTATGTACAGGGGAGAGGGAGAATATTACTTGTGTATCGCATAAGATGATTATGCGCCCCGCAAATCTGTATACACAGACGAGTCAACGCTTCCTTCTGTATGTAAACTTACATATATCACATGAATGTTCTCGATGAATAGTGACCCCTCTCTTTCTCTTCTCACCCGCAGAAAGACGTTGCTTTCTCGGATTAGAAGCTCCGAGCTCGGTTGGTGCCTTGCTCGCCACGCAACAGGGGAGGTCATGGGTTCTACACCTCCCATCACCACCATCATCCCGTCGTTTCGAATAGACGGCCTGAGCTGAATACAGGGAGGGCTACGAGCCAATTGTTTTTATTGACCTGGTGGGTAACTTGCAAGTCATGTCTCACAAAAATATGCAGCTACGCGCCCGATGCTCCCTTGGACGAAAAAGCAACACCAAGCTCGAGAAATTTTAACCAGTCACGTGTGTTGGGCTGTGTGCCCAGTATATCTCTGTGTGTGTTGCCTGTCTCACCGGAGACCTGCCGTTCCTCCGTCCTCTCTTTCCCCCTCTTCCAACCCATTCTCGGGAACTTTCCTTGTCATCCAGCTATTGTTGCAAAATCATCGTCACCCCCTGCCACACACACCCACACACACGATGGAGGCTCCCGCATTGATCGCAGAGTAAGTCTTGTTTCTTAATTGCAATATTCTTCTGTGCATCTACATATACAGCAACACCCCCTTTTCTCTATTGCCAGTCACGAGGCGTACGTCCTCTAGCAGCAGCAGCAGCAGCAGCAGCAGAAGTGCTGTAGATTCTTACCCCTCTCTCTGCCCTTCCCTCGTTTGCTGGCGAGCTTGGTCTCGGTAACCCAACATGATACCCAACGTTGCACAAACCCCCCTCCAGCCTTCACCTTTTCCCCCTCCCCAGTGGCGCCGCCATTCGCCTCTCCTCTCTTTGCCTGCCTGGCGTGCTTGCTGCTGACGAATGGATGGTTCATCGGCCTCTTGTTTTTCTCAAATGTTAATTATATGATTTCGATACACGCATGTACTACTACCTATTGACAACTCTTCTGCTGGGCGTAGTGGCCTAGGCTCGGACTTTGTGACCTTCTTTGTCGGCCCTGACAAGGCCAAGTTCGTCATCCACAAGGAACTGCTCATGAACAAGTCCCCGCACTTCAAGACCTCCCTGACCAGCGGCTTCAAGGAGCAACAGGAGGGCGTCATCACCCTGGAGGAGGATGATCCAGCCGCGTTCAAGATTATTGTCCAGTATATCTACACAGGAAAGGTCCCTCGGTTCGCGTCGAAGTCTGAGGCAGCTGGTGGTAGTCGCCGTCTAGGTAAGTAATAAGAAGGGACGGCCGCGGGTGGGCCACTCAGAGAGAGCCTCCCGTTGCTGTCTATTTCTACATCTTCCTTGTTCTTCTTCCTTCTTCCTTTGTTACTACCAGTTTTTCCAACAAGTTCAACTGACTCGCTCCCTCCACAGGTCACACAAATGAACCAACCTGCCAAGCCGCCGATTCCTCAGGTGGGTTCCAGTGCCTCAGTTGTCAGCAGGGCTACCGCGCAATACCTGCCTACATACCTGCGGGACCAGGGGTATCTCTGGGACCGGGAGTACAGATCATGGACCCAGTTTGGGCTCCAGTGGCGTTGAACCAGGGGCAGGTGGGCGGTCAACAGAGAATGGATCACAGGAGGGCCACACGATCAAGGAGGTCTGGTCGTGACCGGAGTGTACAACAGCATGTCCAGATTGTCGAGTCCCTGCATCCTCTACTGCATGTGCAGCCTATCGAAGCTGATGCAGCTGAAAGACCTCCGCCGCCTGCCCACCACCCAAAGGCCGCCAAGTATCAGCTGGATCTCCTCAAGGCCATCGTCTTGGCTGAGATCTACTGCTGGCATGTACGTATCCTAACCCTTCTCCTTCTCCTTCATCATCACTAGCAGCAAAGCAACGATGCTGAACTTGTTTTTCTTTTTTTTTCTTCTTCTTCCCTCCTTTCCTTTACGTACCAGGATTTCTTCAACGAGGCGATGGACGCCTTCATCCAAGGCGAGGTGCTCCTCCACCGCGACGTCATCCCCATCGAGATGATCGAGCTCGTGTACACCAAGTGCCCGGCGGCCTCGCCCGCCCGCAAGGCCATCCTCCACATGATCGACTTCGAGCTCATCAGGGGCGTGTCCGACCCCCAGCGCCTCGCCGACCTGGCCAGCCTGTCCGAGGAGTTCGTCGTCGAGATCTTCCGCCGCATGTCCATGCTGCTCAACTACGCCAACCAGGCGCACGACCTCTGGCCCAGGACCCTGGCCGAGCAGTTTCGCGACGCAACACTGCACGAGTACCATCTGTCCCCTTCCCCGGGCGACGAGAGGCGGGCGGAGCTCTATGTCTCGTATGGCCAGGGCCAGGGCCAGGGCCAGGGCCAGGGTCAGGGGGCGGCTGAGGGGGACAGTGTGGGTGCGCAGCATCCCGTTCAGCAAGGAGGTAATGTTGGGAATGCGATCGAGGTGGATGTCGAGATGGGTAGCGATGTCGAGGAGGGCGAGTTGGAGGAGGGGGAGGTGAGGTTGCTGGTGTGATGATGAGAGTACTATCAAAGTGTAGTTAGTGTTGGGACAAGTCATGATCGTCATTATTTTCTATCAGTCAAATTCTCCTTTCTTTTTCCTTCTGCAGGAGACAGGAGTATCTTCTCAAGTCACTGTGGTCAACGCCGAGGAGGAAGAAAATAGGTCATAGGTTTTTTCTGTCTGAAATTGAAATCAAATTTGTGATTGTCTGACAATTCAGGTCCTTGCTCTGGGCAACAAGTCATGAGCTGTGAGGCTATCCTCACGCAAACAATGATATGCCTATGCTATCATTATGTGTCTCTTTCTCACCACATACTTACTCAGCCACCTCTTTGTGATCCCAAATGAGAGCTCGGAACTGGACCTCCTCTGCTGCCTCCAGAGACAACATCCCAGCCTGACCCTGCCGCTCCGGCCTCTCGTTCATATACCACCAATGAAACACATCCACCATCGTCGCAAGCCTGCGGGCCATGGTCTCCTCCTTGGGCTCCCTGAGCACACCTCCAGGGCACCAAAACGTCCTCCTGCCCCTGCCCAGGTCCTTCTTGACGATCCTCCAGGAGGACTTGAGCTTAGGCCGAGGGACCGCCGGGGCCTCAGGCTGAGGGACGACCTCGACCTGAGGCGGAGAGAACTGGCGCTCTCTCCACTCCGAGACAGACTGCGCCACGGGCCCCTTGGCGCAGTAGAACTTCTTGCCAGTGCTCTTCTGGTGGTGGTCCTCGGTCTGCCTCCGCTGCTCGTCTTCATCGCTGTTGTCGAAGTCACCGGGGAACACGAGGAACACCTCCTGTAGGTTTGGGAAGGCGTGTAGGAACTTTCCGAGGCACTGGAGGTACCAGTCCTCGGAGCCGTGCTCATCTGGAAACTCGTTGCAGAATGCGCAGGTGTATTCCAAGCCAGATGTGCGAGACTCTCGCTCGAGGAAGGGCTGAGGGATGAAGCACCGTTCCACATAATGATGGTTTGCATTGCTGGGGTCTTCTCCAACAAGGATATTGCACGTTTCAGAACGAAACTTGTCTGTGCTGAGAAAAAAAGGATCAACTTCGACGGCGATCCGCTTGATGCGGCTGAAGTTGTGCTCGTTGGCACGTCGGCCTTTGGCCATCTCGAACACGAACGTGGGCAAATTATACAACGTGGGCTCGTTCTTGTCGTCGTCGTCGTCGTCGTCGCCGCAGTCAACCAAGAACTTGAGGTAGACAAGGTCGTTCGCCCCATCGATCGTGATGGTCTTGTTGTTCTTGTTGTTATAGAGGTCGTCGCCGAGATCGATGTCGACGGGCTTCTCGAGAAGGCCATGCAGCTCTTTCACAGGCAGGTCCGACAGGTTCGAGGCGCTCTCAAAGGCGTAGAAGGAGGAAGAGCAGCCCGCAGACGGGCCATCGGGGGGAGGCTTGTAATTGACCAGACACAGGCGGCTGGGCATGTCCCATTCTTTGATAGGAATCCAGGCTGATTCGCGATACTCGCTGCCTGGGGGGGTCCACCACCAGCGCACATCCCCTGGTTGACTCCGCATGGCGCTCTCCCAGTTGCGGGCATATGCTCCTGGGTGCGTGCTGAGACCCCGAGGATCTTCGTCCCTGGCCCGCTTCAGTGTGGCGGCGAGGAAGTGGATGCCAGGCCTGTCGATGGTGGCTTTCCAGACCATGGCCTGTATCTCGCGTGGGAGCAGATGAAAGTCTGGGAAGCCTTGAGGCTGGCTGGTCGCATCTTGAGGGGCCATTGTGGACAGTTGCACGATCTCGATGTGAGCATGAGCGAGAGAGAGAGAGAGAGAGAGGAAAAGAGGAAGAGAGAGAGGATCAAAAGGAGAGAAGGTGATTTTTGAATGTAGAATGTGTGTTGTTATGCATGCTCAGCAAGCAAGAAAGATCCCGTTGGCCTGATGGACATGGTTTGCGAGATGCCAAAAATGTTTTCAGGTAACAACAAACAGCAGAAATGATGGTAGGGCAGGTGCAGGTGAAAGCAGACTTATTATAGGGAAGGTGAAGAAGACCTCTATCCACTAATTAATTAAGTAGACACTACTACTATTGTCAGCCATGTAGCTATTTACTTAAGGAAGCTATCGCTTCCATTCATATCACTAGTTTTCTGCCCCAAGGGAAAAAGACACATTAGCCAACAATAGAATTCACAAGTTATTGTTTAGTTTAGTTCTAGCCAGTATGAATTATTATATTGTTTAGTGAATCTAAATCACTGCAAAAATGCAAACAATTCACCAAAATGACTTTCAAGTTATTGTCCAGCCCTGATCCATCATGTATTCTGCTAATGAATCTTGCCCATGGTTGTCATATTCTAGACATCTGATAACCAAAGAAGAGTTTTTGGTCTGCCCATCTTGAGGCATTTCACTTCAATCTCTTCATGATATTTGCATATCATATATTTACCAAGTCTCGGATGCGAGAGTGTACATGCAAGCAACAGGCCTGCCTACCTTGCAGTTCTTCACAAGGATGAAGCAGGTTGAACAGCGCCCTCGAATCAATTTCATGGTCTTCAACATGCTACATTCAACAGCATTGATGCCTTCAAGGAATCTCTTGAGGGAGACGGGCCTCAGGCTCATGTCGTCCTCAACTGTATCGTTCGCTTAGCTGACAAGCTGAGAGGACCCTCATCCTTTCTGGAACTAGGTTATGTTCACTGGGCAGCCTCTACCAGATCGAGGGCATGCCACAGCCTCCTGACGAGGGTTTCCTCAACGACATCGAGAAAGAGGAGGTCATGAAAGCTTGTGGGTTCTTCACGTTCTCGTCACCTCTGATCAATACCTCGCAACAACCATTTGTGAATCAAGCACAATGTTCGGGAGCCTTATATTATTTACTTGGGCAATTACTTGCATTGACGTGAACATGAGGGAGAGGGAGAAAGAGACAGTAAATACTCTATCTTCATGCTCCCAAGTAGACACAGCTTAAGTCACTACCATCACCCATCACAAACGGCCCTCACTCCTTGGAACCCCCCCCCCCTTTTTTTTTTTCTTCTTCTTTTTCTTCCACCCCAGCCAAGACGTCTTTGACCGCCTTTTAGTTGACCCTTTCCTCCGTATGTTCGCCAAGCTTGACCTTCTCCCCGTCCCCAAGGTCGCTGCCGCTACCAGGCGCACCATGGGGTGACCCGCGCAGTATCTGGTTGAGGCCGATCTCCTGGTTGATCTCTTCCATGCGCTCGTAGTCTGCCTGGGCCGTACCCTCTGATCCAAAGATGACATCCTGCAAAAAAAAAAAGGGTTCTGTTAGTAGAGAGGCCCTTTTTTTCCTTCTTCTTTCTTGGTGGTAGACAGCCTTGGTGGTAGCCACGCCAGGCCCTCGGGAGGGGGGAGGGGAATAATAAATCCCATCATCACTGACCATTTCTTCAAGAGTCAACCTCTTGGTCTCGGGAACGAAGAACCAGATGAACCCCGCGCCGATGAAGGTGAGCACGCCAAACAGGATATACGTCCCATAAGGCATCGCTTCGAGCATATCAGGCGTAACCTGGCCGACGATGAAATTGTTCCTGTTGTCATGATTGATAAGAAATATTAGATTAGTCTCGAATTCTCCTTGCGGCCACAAGAAACGGTAATTTCATGAAGCAGAGGAGAGTGAGAAAGAAGAGAGAAAAAGAAAAAGAACCACCCACATCCAGTTGCTGGACGCACCCAGAGAGACACCATAAGGTCGCGTGCTGAGGGGCCAAATCTCGGCAACAAGCTATTGATTACAACATGAGACGTTAGGATCTTTTGACACAAGAGGAAGCGAGGGACGGCTAGACTGACAATCCAGGCGCAGGGTCCGAAAGAGAACCCAAAGAACACGACAAAGAGCCAGACCATGGCAGCTGCGGCCCATCCAGCAGCTGGCTGGGAAGCCCACTGGTCCTCGTTCTTTGCAACAATGACGGCGATGATGATATGGCAGGTCTGGACGAACAAGGTCAGCAATATGAATCATAGGGTTTCTTATAGATCTATCACTGGGGGACCATTCATCCCCCCCCCCCCCCCTTTAGGACATGTCGACTTACAGCCACTACACAGGAACGAGTTAGTTACTGGTATATATTCTCGCAGGAAGGGGATAAGGGGGTCCAACTTACTGCCAATGGCACCAACAGTGAGGACGGGTCGTCGACCGACACGATCAACCCAAAGGACAGCCGGAATCGTTGCGATACTGTTTAAATAAGAAGAAAAAGCCGTGTCAGCGCAGAACACACCAAACAAAGCAGAAGAGGTCACCGAGTAAGATGTAAACTCACAACATCACAATGCCAACCACGCCCGTGGCCAACAAACTCGTCTCTGTGCTCCCCAGCCCCAGGTCACTAAAGATAGTAGGGGCATAGTACAGCACGGCATTGATACCCGTCCACTGTTGGAAGAACATGGTGACAGTGGCCACGATGACCCTCCTGAACATGGGTTTCGTCTTGAACAGCGCCCCGATGGCCACGAACTGCAGCTTGAACGTGTTCCACGGCGTCTGTTCGCGCAGGTGCGGAAAATGCTCGGCGACGGTCCTCTTCTCGAACAGGCTCTGGGCCTTAATCTCGAGGAACTCGAGCTCCACCAGCTCGTGATCCTGCGGCAGGCCGCGGAGGGAAGCGAGGACCTTGCGGGCCTCGGCCTCGCGGCCGTGATGCACAAGCCAACGCGGAGAAAAAGGCATGAACAGCATGCCAAAGAAGAGGACCAGCGCGGGGGCGACCTGCAGACAGATGGGGACCAGCCACGCGGCGTCGCTCTGCGTGCCCAGGGTGGTACCGCCGATGTAGTTTGTACCGTAGTCGATCCAGAACGAGATCATAATGCCGAAGCAGATGGCAAGCTGCTGCAGTGCCACGAGCGCGCCGCGGACCTCGGGCGGCGCGACCTCGGAGTTGTAGATGGGCACGATCATGGCCATAGAACCAACGCCCATACCGGTGATGAAGCGGCCCGCGAGGATCGAGTTGTGGCCCGCCGAGGTGATGGCGGTCGCCTGGATGATGACACCCACGACGAAGACGGAGACGGCGACGAGGATTCCGTACTTGCGAGAGATGGACTCGGCAAGGAAGCCAGACAGGAGGGTACCCAGCCAGGCGCCCAGCTCGAGAATCGACGTTAGCCAGCCCTTGAGGGTCTGGGGGGCATTGTCATCCAATGGGTCGTAGGCGCCCATATCTATCGAGTCCAAAGATATCGTATCAGCACGTCGTTGGATTCATCAAGTAGAATGAACACGCCTGGAGAGGGAGAGATGGGGAAAGAAAGAAAGAAAAAAAAAAAAAGGGACAGTAAGTAACTCACGCTCTTTAAAGGAGGGCATGGCGAGAACACCCGAGAACATTCCCTGGTTGTAACCGTAGAGAACACCTCCGATGCAAGCAAATGCAGAGATGGCAAAGACACGTCCATTCTTCAACAAAGCCATGGGCCCAGAGGAGCCCATGAGGGCCTGCCGCCGCGACAGAGCCGCATCGTAAACGGCGGCGGTGTCACCACCAGCTACCATCTTGACACACAAGAGATATTCTATGATAAGTGGCAGAGATCCGCGTGCACTTGGTCGACACAGAACCGCTGGGCACAAGACAGCGCGCACACAACGATAGTGCGTTGACGAGAGGAGCCAAGAAGAGGAGTCGTCGTCAACAGAGCAGCGACGGTCTCATTCTCCAAAAAAAAAAGAAAAAGAAAAAAGAAAGGTAGTCTGTCTGGTTTTATCTCACTTAGCAGCTGTGCCCTAGTCGTACATCCGGATCTTCTCCCGAGGACAGTAGCATCTATACTCGATGTAATTATGACATCGGAGGGTAATAATTAGACCGGCGCCACGACTGACTCCTGAACAGAGAGCTTGGGTGCCACCCGCACAGAGCATGGAAGCTCTTGATACCGGGGTGAGCTCCTCGCCCTCCCAGCACCTTTTTCACATTGTCCCCTACTATACAGAGGCTAGACCATCAAGTGCCACCCAGTCGTACGATCACACGCTGACGAGGCAGGCTCGTCTCGGTCCCTACAAGGATGAGGGGTAAAATGAGAAGCGCATGCGATGCTATTCTCCCGGACCCACTGACAGGAGCGCTGGTTGGTGTTCCTTGAGATCTGCATGCATGTTTCCCGCTTTGCCTCGACGCAACCCAAAAGCTTACCACACAACACCACCACGAGTCCAGAGATCAACACTTGTCGAGGATGTGCTGAGAGAGGGAGAGAGAGGATGGGGATAAATACCAACCATATCCTCCTCGCTGCCCAGATAGAACAATGCCTTCCTCCCTCCCTCTGAATCACAGGTCCTCAGGAGTCCAGTAAGATATCGCTCCATGCCAGTTGTCCCGTCTCCTTACAAAGAGCCTCCGCCAAGGACATATGGTGGGGCATATTCACTTGGTGCGGAGCATTTTCGTGGCACATGGCAGCTCCTAGCCGGGCTCAGCGTCTGGGGCCGCATTTAGCCTAAATTTCCCCAGCCCGACCCCATACGATCTCGCGCGCTTGCGGTTGATCAACTCATTAGATAGACGCGGGTCCCTTCAGCGTTGCCGGTGTCCTGGGTTCGGATGCCCCGAGAAAATGGGCAAGGACGCTGCGGTGAGCTCGGAAGAGCACGTAGCAAGTGGCGGGGCGCGTGACACCATCTCTCTTTCGGCCCTTTTGTCCTGCACTGGCGCTAGGTGGATAATATCCAGTGTTACCATCAAGGATTCAAGTGGGAGATTGGCAGATTGGTATGGCTGCGTGTGGGTGGCAGCTAAGATCCTAGATCTTGATGGGTCGTTTTGTTCTCCGGGTAATACTGTCTGGAGGCTTGACATGTCGACTAAGACCTCGGCCGGTGCTCAAGACAAGGTTTCTGGGGGGGGGGTTTTTTTGTTTTGTTTTTTTTAGCCGGTATCTCCGCTGTACTGCAGCTTCCTGGGGCTGACTATCTACTAAAGTTAACCATCTGTCAGTTTTCGAAAATACTGAAAATCGAGGACAACGAAGGGGGTCATTTGTCGCAGTTATTTCTGGTCCAACAAATCGCAGCAAACGACGACGCGCTACTATGTAGCCGAAGTCTCTCTGGTGGCATTGCTGCATATTCGCAGAGCGATCCGTCGCTGTACAGTTGCAACCGAAGGCTGAGCTGCCGTAGCGCGGTGATTACCCCTCCCCTCCCCCCCCTCCTAAAGAACAGTCTCATGCGCAAAGCTGAGCAGACGCCTCTGATACCGATTTTCAGATTCCGATTGCGAGTCTGCTCGTATAGAAGAAATTGCGCTTCCGAGTATAAAAAGAAATCGCAATTTCAGTCACTCTGTGCTCTTCGGCGTGACGTTCTCTACCAACCAAGTCTTGCCCTGAAACCCACCGGGCCAAGGTGCGGCTGGAGGCGCCAATGTCGGGGGCGTGAGACTCATACTTGCAGCAGGATTCTGGCGCTCTTGCATCGGGAATCATGTGGTCTGAGCCTTTTGCTGGAGGTTGCAGCGATACGACATCGCAGTGGCAGCGTGATTCAGCACCACTCGATCAACGCAGCGGCACAAGGCGACCACAGACTGGTTTCCTACCGTGTGGTTCATGTTTGGGCGACAGCCAGCTTTATATCGCGAGCATGCTCGATCCAAGCTCCAGCTCGGGCCTACAAGCCATGGCCTCCAGGGGTCGTTCGCGATGGACAGCGAAGGCCTTGGGCAAGCCAGCTTTGACCAAAGTGATGACGACCGAGATAGGGATACAGCGGGACGATGTAGCCAGGCGGTCTGCGCGGGGGTGCCCACGACCAAACCATCCAGCCTCGCCTGTTAGGTACCAACTTGGGTCCGTAGCCCTCCAGACGGACTCCGGCTCGCGGGACTGGCGACCGAGAGAGACCCCTCGTAGCAAAGAAAGGCAGATGCGTTTGGAGGCTAGCTCTCTGTTGAGCCTCGCATTCAGATGCAATGTGGAAGGGGGAGGGGCCTCAGGGAAGAGAGGTGAGTGAGTTGGGGATGAGATCACTTACCAGGCGGAGGATCAAGCTATTTGCAATGGACGCAGACTGTCGCCCTTTCCCTGGCGCTCCAGCGTCGCCCGTCATCTAACAATCATCTCTAATGATCGGCTACAGACCGACGAGGCTCACATCTGGCCTTTACGATGTTGTGTGTGTGTGCTGTGGTGCTGGGGCCAAAAAAAGCATCAGAGGTCTGCACGTGTAGACAACCGCTGTGGGTCTCTCTACCTGGAATCCTGACTAATCCTTGTTCAGTCCAGGCTATAGCAAATGGACGTTGTGGATGCTGGTGAGCCCTGAATAGAAGCGGCCACCCACAAGGTCGTTCTTAGACGAATAGAATGCGGGATCAGACGAGACGGTCCCAGAGGGGTGGACAGGCAGGATGCAGCCGATCATCATATCATGGGCCCCGGCCGAAACCCCGACCCGTCTTGCCGTGTAGTCGCAGAAACATGCGAGGGGAAATAAACAAACAAACAATCGTGTCGTGTTTGTTTGTTGCTAAAGAAAGCCGGAGGATGGCCGGTCTTCCCGGCCGAGACAAGAAGGGTCGAGATCTGAAGGCCATGACCGTGCAATGGGCCTCTCGGAGCAAGGTCTGCTGCCCACGTCATCCATGCGAACGTCCTCCAGAACCTCCGCCCGACAAATCCCACCATCTCAGCCTCCGGGACAGGTTTCTGGATGTAGTCTGATGCGTCACGCGTCTGTTGTCCGAATCGGGTAGCCACCAGGATCGAGTGTTGGTGAGGGTGAGTTGCAGGATGAGGAACACCAAGCAACAAGCATGAGGCCGTCATCAAGATTGTCCCGATGCAGATCGCAGATTGTAGGATGTCCCTGCGCCCAAGTAAACGGTTCAGAGCATGGCACCTGAGATCTGGTGCGACAGCGGGAAGGCTGATGAGCCTGAAAGGATGAGCATGGGCATGGACATGCGTATGAGCGTGTGTATACGCAGTAGTGGTTGTGGTAGTGGAAGGGGGGGGGAGGGGCAGGGGCTTCATCAGCTCATGCAGCTTGTCATCCTCCCTCCAGAGAACCTTGTTCCCAGATCGGGTCCCAGTTGATCGGAGGTCGCGATTGAGAGACATGAGAGACGGGTGCCTGAAGATGGAAATAGAGTCCAGTTTTACGTAAGTGGAGAGAACTGTCGTGAGTAAGTAGACAGAGAGCCATGGTGTGCATGTAGTATACCTGTGGGGTGAAGAGGAGGGACATCAAGCCCATTGCTGCCGACAAGAAGACTCTCTCGGGGGACGACGACTCTCGGTCGCCATTTTGCCAACCGTTGCTTCCGACCTCGACATCTCTTCATAATTCGCCAAGAGTTGTGTCACTCACTAAATGGCTTGTTTCTTTCTCGTGTTGCATGGTGCAGGGTGTAATCTGGGGTGTCTGACCAATATGCAGCCACCCGCATGAACTTTTCTGTTCCTGCTTTCAGTCGCGGTGACGATGACGATGGTCTGTTGTGGTGATGGGTGTTGGTGGGCTAGGGATGGTTTTTTGGGGGGGGGGGGCGGTGGAGTGTGGGCGGAGGGATCGCGGACGATGGATTTCACCAGGCAAGCCACAGACGCTAAGTGAAGAGTTAAGAAGAGAAAAGAAAACAAACAAACAAACAAACAATGTTGATGATCGTGAGGAGAAGAAGGAGGAAGAGAAGGCACCGGGTATCCCCGCCCCAATACTAGGTAGGATGGTACCTGACGTACTTTTGGGCAGTTTATTTCCTAGCAACTCGGCCGGAAAGAACTTGGAAGGGAAAGAGAGACGGGCAGAGAGAAGGAAGGCATCAATCTGATGTGGATTCATCTGCCACTGCCTACTTCACTGGTGCCGTCATAAAAATATGACTGCACTAAGCTGTGGCTAGCCTAGCGCAGACTGTACCGGCAATTTATAGACGCGCGCCTGCCATTTGTACTACGATGCTTGTACCAAACGGACCCTGGGCTGGCTAGGACCGGGATAGCTTAGCTTTCTAAGCTTGTTTCCCCCCCTGGAGCGATGGATGGGAAGGAGGTGGTGAGATGATGCTACTGCCGTAAGCCCACTGCCTGCTGCTGCTGCTGCTGCTGCTGCTGCCGCCGACCAGCAAATTGGCACCATTACAAGAACAAAAAATGGACACGAGATCCAAAAGTGCAGGTTTTGTTTACCTAATTTGTTGTTGTTGTTGTTGTTGTTGTTGTTGTTGTTTCAGGATGAAATCGAGGCTGTGTAGCTCCAGATCTGTTTTCTCTCTCTCTCTCTCTGCCCACCGTTTTGTTACCGTTTTGCTGAGCTGACATCAAAAAAGAGACCCCAATTGAACTGTAGCATTGATCGACTGTCCCACTCATCTTATCCTCATATTGCCTGTCTTGCTCGGCGGTTATGTTCGCATCACGCAGCATGGCACTGGCTACGGCAGACGCATCACGACCCACTCATCAGGTTGTTCCCCGGGGTCGTTCTCACGGCGGCTCTAGGGTCCAGCTCCAGGTACAGGTCTTGATCCAGGTCCATTTGGCCCTGGGAAACTGTTCTCCCCCATCCGTGCGCTGTGTGCACCCACCACAGCGTCAAAAGTCGCGTATCTCTAGAAAGAGAGAGAGGGGGGGGGGGGGAAGAAAGAGAGGGTCGACAGAGGCTCGATTGTTATGGCCTGGAGAGGGTTGGGCCCGGCGCCTCCGCTCTGGCGCAGATCCTAAGATTCCTCGACCGATCCATAGTGTCGAAAACACCTCGGCCATGAAATTAATGTTCTGATCCGCATCTCATCTCGCCCATGCATCATTCCGGCACAGCTTCGCGATACGCCTCAGGGAGTCAGGGTCAACGGGTGCAACAGAGCACAGAGTCATGTCCACCACAAGTTGCCGTCTTGTCTCGAGCCCCCCTCGATCGGACCTCGCAGTTCATCCGACAGATTGTTGGACCCGCCCCAACAGCTGAGGTACTCTCAGCACCGTCTCACGCGATGTGATGCTGCGGTACGATACTACAGTGGGTACGCACTCCCCTGCTATGGTACTCATTCCGTGGGTCCGTTCTACGGGTCGGCCAAGACCGTCGACCACACCTGGACCACCTCGACCACTCTCGGACCGCCAATGAAACAATGTTTCCCACGGGCGGCCACTCAGATGGCCATGTATCTCGACTGGCCCCTCCCCCTCCCCTCCCCCGTCTGCTGTTCACCCCCGCTGCTGTTTAGCCGCGGTCGGATGTGACCGCAACACTGCAAAAACCTCGGGACTCTCTTCATCCGCCTGTCGCCTGCAATCTCAATAGACGCCCGGCGGCTGTTACACTTGACGCTCCGCCCCACAGGTTCGACAGCGTCGCTGGTTCTTCGTCTCAAACTCTGTTCTACTGCAACAGTGTGCGTGTGCGTGTGTGTACATGTGTGTGTGTGTGTGCACATGTTGCGTGCTATCTGGGGAGGAGGGGGGGGCCGTGGCGGGGCGGTTACAGAGTGCTCATTTCCCTGCTCTCTCATGCTCGGTGAGCTTATCTCTCTCTCAGATCAGATCTGTCTGCTATTTTTGATCCAATCCGGTTCCTCTCAAAGCCCCCAGCCTCGCCTGCCGTTGCCCTTTTGCAGTAGCAGCCTCACCTGATCTAAACCAAGTTGGGGCATGACAGGGTCCACCCAGAGAGAGCAAGTCACCAAAAACAAAAGATCCTTCCACTCATCTCATCTCCCCAGACCCATCTTTGACGAAGGATGCTTCCCGAAAGGCTTCTCTCTCCTTCTCTCTCTCTCTCTGTTTTCTCTCTGTACTATGCATAGGCCGCAAGCTTACGGGCAGCGAGTACGTACTGCACACTATGGACTCCCCTTTTGGGACACTCAAAACCTGTCGTGTCTATTCCCATCTCGGCTGTTCATGCTCAGTCATCGGTGTTGCATCCTACCGTTTCCTGCTGCCCTGAGCTTGCTAATGGCTCCAGGCTCGAGCTCCACAATGACACAATACACCCAGGCGGCCGCTCAGAGCGTGTGCACTTTTTCCCCCTCTCTTTTCTTCCCTTATCCGGTTGGGCCGAATTGGGACTCTATTCCTGCCGTTTTGCCCTTTTTGTTTCTGTGTTGCTATGGCATCTGATGACACCCAGTTTTACCATAGTACAGCAGGGAAGCACAGCAGGGAAGCACAGCAGGGAAGCACAGCAGGGAAGTACAGCAGGGAAGTACAGCAGGGAAGTACAGCAGGGGCTGCCCCCTCCCCCAACCTCCCCCCCCCAGGGCGACGCTGATCATGGTGGGTGCGCAATGTAGCACCCGGACAGGAAACCCTCTCGCGCCTCCGTCGTGTACCTGCATACGCTGAGCCTTTAGCCGCCCCCCTCCGCGGCTCGACAGCTCATTCAACCGCGAGACATGCATACAGCACTTGTACCGCCCGTGCTTGAGCCTCTTCATGCCAGGACCCTTGTGGTAGCATTCTTGGCCCATTGTAGCCGCCCAATATCAGACAGACGCCGTATTCGAAACCTGCCAGCCAATGTTGGCGGCCCTCTAGTGCTCCACAGCTGCCAGCAGATACACCACCACCGTTTCATGACCGCAGCCGCCGCCAACTTACATCCTGGTTTCATGTGGACAACAATGTACCAATTCCGTCTAGGACTGACAAGAGGGCCCCCCCTCCTTCTTGCCGGCTACACCTCGACCCATCCTCCCGTCTACCGCTTGGTCCTTTGCAAGGGACCCCGTTGCTGGATCCCCCGGTACCCTCTGTGCTCCACCACCACCACCAGGTACCCGTTCCCCAGATCAGGTCCCGTCATCCCAACTGGTCACGACTCGATGCCAATTCTGGCCTGTCATCCTGTCAACTGATCCTATGTATGTATTTTTATAAGTAAGGAAAGCCATCCCGAGTATCTGTCTTGTCTGTTGGCTTCTCTTTTTCTTCTTCTTCTTTTCATTGAGTCCAAGCATCTCTGCCTTGAACAGTCTCACACTATTTCGTATCTCTTCCCTTTTTCTTTTTCCTTTTTTCTTTTCCTTTTTTTCTTCTTTCCTTTTTTTCCTTTATTTCCTAGGTCTCTTTCCTTTCCCACTATTTCTCTCCTCGTTCTCTTGGTCCGTCTGTTCAGAAACAAATCGTCAAATCTCCTTGGGTTTTTCTTTTCCTTGCTGGCCTTTCCTTTCGTTACGATATCACGACAGGTCTCATCGTTTAATTTTCGACACTCTCGATCGATTCTGGACAATCAACCTTTTGTGTGAACCGAGTGTCAGCTACAAGAGATAATTCCAAGGAAACAGAAGAAGAAGAAGAAGAAGAAGAAGAAGAAAACGAAATGCCTCAGATGCCATCTATCCTACCTCCAGCCCAGAACATGGCCTACTACAACCCCCGGCAGATGCCGACCACCAGCGACTACTATGGGGGTTTGACCACCACCGCAGGCCCCATGGCCACGTCCCTGGCAACAGCACCTTATGAGCCCTATGCCGTGGCCCCTCTTACCATGCAGCCTCCCATCGGCTCGTCCTCCCACCACCACCACCACCCCCACCACAGCCACCACAGTTCTATCTCGTCTGGCTACCACCACCTGACGCCGGACCCGACAACCCGCATCCCTGCCTCGGCTCTGCCGGCCCAGCACCGTGCGTCTTCGGGCGCATGGAACGCCACTGACGACCAGACCCTCCTGGGAGCCCGTGCCGGCGGCCAGAACTGGGCTCAGATCCAGCAGAACTATTTCCCATCTAAGACGCCCAACGCATGCCGCAAGCGCCATGAGCGCCTCATGGAGCGCAAGGGTGCCGACGACTGGGACAACAGGAAGCTGGAGATCATGGCGAAGGAGTACATGGCGCTGCGTAAGGAGATCTGGGCCCCACTGGCCCAGAGGACCGGTGAGAAGTGGAACGTTGTTGAGCACAAGGTAAACAAACCCCTCCAAACCAAAAAAAAAAAAAAAAAAAAAAAAGGAATCACATCTGGTGGTTCCCAATGGAAATGAGTATTTGCTAACACGAGGTCTCATAAAGTGCATGGCAAACGGTCTCAAGAACCTTCAGGGCCACGCCCGCGCCGCCGCCCGCCGGGAGCGCATGGAGCAGGGCCTCCCGCCAACTGACCACTACAACGACGACAGCGGGATCAGCATGGACCTGACGCCCGTCGACGAGTTTGGCCCCGAGGACCCCTACGGCTCACCCGACCGCCGATCCACCTCGGTCGGTTCTCAGTCCTATCCTACACACTCGTATGGCCTGCAGCCCCAAGGGTATCCCTCACACGGCAGCCACAGCTACTCGAGCAGTGTGAGCAGCTCCACGGCAGGGTACGGACATGACGGACAGGCCCACAGCCAATCCTCCAGCCCATACATGGAGCCCGTGCCGCGGATGGCCAGTGTGGACATGGGGATCGACTCTATCATAAACCGTCCTGGTGCGCAGGGCGGTCCCGTACAATAAGTGGTTGGCCGGTCGGTCGACGGGCTTCGGAATGGTGTAATATCCTGCTTGGTATTGGCTTCTTTGCTCGGTTCCGGTGTAGTCCTGTTTCTTTCTGCCTCCGCTCCCTTCATCCTGCATCATCGCCCTCCTACCTTCTTCTACTTTCTTTCATTTCTTCTTTTTCCCCCGCACATGCGATGGCCAGCGCGCCTCTATAACATACGATCACGGTTATCTGCCGATGCTCCTATCGTTTTTATCATTTCTTTTGTCTATCATCATCATCATCACCACCACCAAGCGATGTTCACATCATTGGAGGGCTTGCGGGGGCCCAAAGGACCAGTACTATCATGATACACAACGGCGTTCATGGAAATGGGGGGGGAGAATAGCCCACCCTTCAAGGGGCGGAGGCATAAAAGGCGTTCAACTTTGGGGGGAAAGAAGGCGGGGGGGGGGGGGGTTTCAAGCATGCATTGTCACGAGGAGATTCTAGATGCGTTCTTGTTTTCATGACGGGCAAAAAAAGAAGGGACAAGAGAGAAATGAGTGTGGATGACCCTCCCCGTCAGTGGAGGTGTATTTGTTCCTTCTTCAAACGATAATTGCGGGGGGGTGGTTGGTTTTTATTTTCTTTCATGGGCGGTTTTGGATTGATTGGCTTATTTGTCTAGTAAATGAAATGTTATCTGGCTTTCAACGAAACGTTTCTACTCCACTGAGAGATACCGCGTGTGCTTCTTTCCTTTGCAAGTTGTGTATTTACATGAGCGTCTAGCACAAATTGTGTTTGTTTGTCTCTATCGCCTCGACACTAAGAGTCTATATATATATATATAACACCAAGGATAGAAGAGATTTGATATTATGTGAGCAATACGGACCGACGGACAGTCAGCCACCACAGCACCGATTCTACGTCAAATGAACTCTTGTTCACCCGAGTGAATACTCCCCCCTCATGACCACACCCATATGGAGCGGGGGGGGAGAGAGAGAGAGAGAGAGAAAGAGCAGAATCTGTGGTGATTCAGCCTTGGGGCGTTCGGAAGACGCAACCAACTATTAATAAACACCGTTGAATCTTCTACCAAGTTTGACTTAAAAAGAGTTTTTAAGTAACATGTAGTAGTATCCAAGACATAGAAAGGGTCTTGTTATCCAAAGATACTGCCGCCGCCGCCGCCGCCACCGCTGCCATGTGGGTGTCTTTGACGAGATATGAACGTTCCCGTATGGGATGACTTCGTCACGCCTTCCGCCTTTTTTTTTTCTTCCTCTTTTTTCACGAGCCCTAAATCATGGGCCCGACTGAGGCCTGGCAGCTACTGGTATGGGGACTGGCAAGACATCAACCTCGTCGTCAATATCCTCCCACTCGTCCTCATCCTCGGGCGCCCCAAAGAGACTTCTCCAGACCCTCTGCCACAGGCCTTTCTTCTGCAGCAGCGCCAGGCCCATGACGGCAGGCAGGTGCCACACGCTCGCCCAGAACAAGCCCCGCGCGGTGCCCTTGTGGCCCTCGTGCTTGTAGAACTTGCACGCCTCCCTGACCAGCCAGAGGTTCGCGGGCAGGCTGGTGACGGCAAAGGTCCACTCGGTCACGCCCACGGCGCAGAGGCCCACGCAGATGGGCACAAACACCAGGCTGTACCGCAGCGCGACCCTCGCGTTCCGGGCGGGGTCCACCCAGCACAGCATCCGCAGGCCGGCGTGCTTGTATTCCTCGCGTATGGACCAGCTCAGCGCCATGAAGTGCGGGAACTGCCAGGCGAACAACAGGCCCGCCATCAGCCAGCCGCCTATGCTCGAGCCGTCGCTGGCAAACAGCAGCTCGCGGAACGTCCCGTCGCCCGTCGCAGACTCCCCGGCCGCGGCGGCCCAGCCCATCAGGGGCGGGATGGCGCCCACCAGCGCGCCGACCCAGGTGTTCAGCCAGTGGAGTCGCTTCATCGGCGTGTACATGCCGGCGTAGAGCGCGATGTTGGCCGCGCCCAAGAAGGAGACGGTAGGGTTGACGCCCCAGTATAGCGCGGCAGTGCCGATGGCTCCACAGCCGAGGGCGAAGAGGACGGCGGCACGGGTCGACAGGAGGCTGCGGACCAGGGGCCTGTTGCGCGTCCGCGACATCTTTGCGTCTGTGGAGGGCTCGTAGAGCATGTTGAGGGTGTTGGCGGAGGCCGAGCACAGAGCCGTGCCCGTGGTGAGGAAGAGGAGGGTAAGGGGCGAGAGGGAGGGCGTCTCGGCGAGCGGGGAGAGGAAGGCGGGGACTGGGTACGCGGCATAGGATGCCATGGCCGTGAGGACGACGAGGACGGTCAGGCGCGGCTTGGCGAGAGAGAGGAGGGCGGAGAGGTGGCGGCGTAAGGAGTGGGCCGGCTGGGAGGCGGCGACGTTGGTGAGGATGTCAGAGGCATTTTGCGGGAGAGCAGCTGGGTTGTCGGGTGGTGTGGCTGTTGTTGTTGTTGTTGTTGCTGCGGCTGAAGAGGTGGCGGAGGCGGCGGCAGCCCTCCGTGCTGCTTGTCGCCGGCGATGTGGGAGGTGTGAGTGAGCTGCTGCTAGGCCGGGTAAGGCTGTAGGTGTCGTCGAGGTACTACTGGAGGCTACCGCTTCTGACGCGGCAGCTCTTCTCTTGTGGGCGATATCGAGCTGGTCGGACAGGGTGTTGGAGCTGAAGTAGCCAGCCTTGAGGGCAGGTGAAGACGTGATCGGGATGCTCGCACGCGGTAGGGATGTTCTAGAGAAGCATCGTACGGATCGCACGGCGGGCTGCTGAGGTCGGAACAGCGTAGGCCAAGGTCGGGAGAAGGGCTCGACGGCGGCGAGGCTGCCAAGTTGACGACTGCACTGCCAACAAAGGTTCCCAGGTGTCGTCGAGAAGGGAGGAGGAAGTCCAATTGGTCGCATGGTCGCTTCGCCAAAGAGGTCCCACCTACAACATCATTGCCGCTGTTATCCTTCCTCTCTCGTCGTCACCACCACCAAGAAGATCCAGAGCAGTCCGGTCGTGGTGTGGAGAGGTCAGGTGGGCCGAGCACGGCTTGCAATGAGGAGGAGACGTGGGGTGGTGGGCTGACGTTTTGCATGGGAGTAGTTAGTGATGTATGGCAGGCAGTACTAAAGCATCTTCAGCTGAGAGTCTGGGAGGTTTTTTTTTTTTTGGGGGGGGGGGGGTTCCTTCCCCCGGTTGGCATGAAAAGCACGGACCATCACGCGGCCTAGCACCCGACCAAAGTTTTAGGCAGGTACGCCAGTATGCCAGGTACATAGTGCGCTGAGTAAGTGGTCGACCGACCCCTTCCTTGATGCAAGACTTCATTTCGATCGGCTGAACATTCCTCTCTACTTCCTAGACTTTATCCTCTCTGGGATGGTGACTTTCTGGTCATGTTTCGGTTTTACTCATTGGGCCCTGGTCGCACGGTATGAAGTATGAAGTGAAGATGTCTCTGGGATCTCTGAAATGGACTTTCCAAAGTCTTCCTCTACCATAGCAGCTGGTAGACCCATATCTTGACTCCTCTCTCTCTCTCTCTCTCTCTCTCTCTCTCACACACACACACACACACACACACGAACGACGGGAAAGAAGAGTGACTTGAGACTCGGAGGGACCAGCATTCTCAATTGCAGACTTCCTTGGCTAGAAGCTCCCGCTCAGGCCGGCTTGATCGGCTTAGGCCTGTCGACGAAATCAATAAAACCACAGGTCACCTTGGTCAGCTTCACTTGGTCAGGCCCAAGTGCCCCTTTGGCCGGCACATCGCTCCCCTGGAAGATGCCTCCGCTGAGGAAACTGTGCGGGAAGCCGGCATTGAAAGGATATGCCAACTCGATCTCGTCTATGTCGGCCTCTGTGAGCGCGACCTGCAGCCCTGGGATGCTCTTTTCGATATGCTCCAGCTTCCTCGCCCCGAGCAGTGGGACCACGTAGGGAAACTTCTGCATCACATACGCAATGGCGACATGCTGCAGCGTTGTCTCCCCGCCCTTTGCTCTAGCAATCTTCTCCAGCGCGGCAGACACGTTTCGGTCCTGTTGCGAGATGGGCATACCCATGGTCCTTCCTTCGCCCGCCTCTTCGCGCTCCTTGTACCTGTCTGCCGACTGGAAGCGCCCCTGTCCCAGGACGCCAAACGGACAGATGCCCATCTTCTCATCAAGGCACATGGGGATGATATCTCTTTCCATGTCACGCAGTGCTGCGCTCCAATGGCCTGATGTTGTCGTCAGCTTGCACTATTCTTCCGAGGGAGTTGCACCATATGTGGGGGGGGGGGGGATGACAAACGCACCTTGATAAACGGAAAATTGTCTTAGTCCTGCCATACGAGCATACTGATTTGCCTTGGATACCACCCATGCCGGCGTGTCCGAGATGCCCAGATACAGGACTTTACCCGCGACGACCAGATCATTCAGGCTGTGCATAAGCTCCTCGACTGTGGTCGTATAGTCCCACCAATGGACATAGAACACGTCTACGTAGGTCGTCCTTAGCCTTTTCAGCGAGTACTCCAGCGACAACTTCATCGACTTGGTGGAATTTCCTCCCAGGTTGCTCTTGATAATGCCCTTCTTGTTGACCTGCGAGCCCACAAACGGGCCCGTAAACTTGGTGGCAATCACCATCTCATCGCGGTTGTCGCGCGCCGCCATCCACTCGCCGAGCCACTCTTCCGACTCCCCTTCCTGGTACGTGTTGGCAGTGTCGATAAAATTGCCGCCCTGAGAGTCTGTATTGTTCCATATCGTTAATAACAGGCATGGGCAGGCCTAGCTCGTGACACTTCGAGCCATGGAACACATTACCCCGGGGGGGGGGGGGGTGGGCATACAGAAATAGTCCAGGATGCTGAAAGCTGTTTCCTTGGTGCACTCTCCCATGCGCTCCTTGCCGACTTCGCCAAAGTTCATCGCTCCGAGGCAGATTGGAGATACCCGAATAGCTGCAGAGGGCGACAGCTGACGATGCCGGCCCAGCGGCGACACAGGTGCGACGGCGACAGGAGGTAGACGAGACATGGTCACGACCTAAGAAAGACGAAGGACGAGCCACGAAATCTCAGTTATGACTGAGAGGGTGTGAGAGAGAGAGGGTGATGGATGTAACGGTTGTCGATATGCACAGTAGCATAGGTCGATCTGGGTCCGTCTACAGGTGGTAGGTGTCGTCCATGTGAATGTCGTTCTCGGCCAGCATATAAATATGAACGGTAGGTCCACAAGCTCCTGCATCAATCCAGCGCCGGGGCCCTGTGTCGGTTCATAAATCCATGAAGCAAGGGCGTCGGGCTTCCACTAAGTCCGCAGCCAAACGCCGCTGGTTCACATCAGCCATGACCAATAGGAAATTTTGGGTGGATATCCTCGTATCCATTGTCCATGGGTTCTGAAGAAGTCGCAGTAAAGGTTGAGAGCACGTTTTTTTCTTCTTTTCTTTATTTCCAAAGGATCCTGGATGGGTGTCGATTTAGGCCTATACCTGTCTTCCCCTCGCATGTCTCCAAGCGAAGGTTGATAGTGGACCTGGGGAAACACAGGGTGTTTGGTTCGATATCCCTGGCGGACCAGTGGTTTTGGCCAAGAGGACGAAGAAGAGGGGAAGGAAAGGGGGGAAAAAAAAGGAAAAGATAAGAAAAGAAAAGGCGTGTCTTTCTCGTCAACCGACAAAGGTGGGATCATTTTATAAGTAGACGTCAGAGAGATGGGTCTCTCACCATATGGACCAAGGGCCGGTCGGTAGTGCGGTGGGCTGTGGCTGCGGCAAGCTTCAGCACAGGTCTCCTAAAGTGGTACCCTTTCGAAATCATCGGGCATCCGTTGGTATCGGAACCATGACTGGACACCGCTGGCAAAAAGTTTGGGCAGGGCGAGATTCCAGGCGTGGATGGCGTCCCGAACCAGAAAGACGCGACACTCGGTACCGGGGCCGCCGTTGCTGTGTGCTATGAGCGTCTGGGCGGCCTGGGTTGCCTCGCCGAGATGATCATGGCCCTTCCCGCCGGCGACCAGACATATCCGTTTGTCAGCCCTGGCGACCTCAATCAGTCTCTGCTCGTCCCAGATACCCATGTTGCAACCCTTGATGAGCCGTGAGCTGCCGTTCTTCTTGATCTCGGCCAGCAGCTCCTCGTTCTGGTACTCGCTCTTGAACCCAGAGGCCCTGAAAAAGAGGTATCCTGGTGAGTGCAGCAGTGCCCACACGGCCGAGTACGTCAGGCGGGGGGTCCTTGCGACTGCGGCGCGAACGCCGGTAAAAGGCCAGGCTCCGGATATGAAGACGGAATTGACGAGCTCGGGATACTTCCTGATCAGCTCCAGCGCCACAAAACCGCCCGTGGACAGCCCGACGAGGTGGGCCCGGCCGTCGTGTGCTTTCTCGCGGATCATCTTCGCCACGTGGTCCGCACAGAGCTCCAGCGAAAAGTCATCCTTTCGGCAGGTGTCCTTGCTGCCCGAGTGGCAGGGGAAGTCGGGGATCAGGAGGTGGTACTCGGTGAGCTTGGGCGCCACCTGCTTCCACTCGAGCGAGCAGCTGAAGAGGACGTGGAGCATGACGACCGTCTCGGGCGCGTAGGGGTTGATCTCGTGGAAGAACATCGGCGGCCTGTCTCCTTTGATCGTCGTCTGGCTTGAACCGGCAGATGTCGCAGCTGTCCTGATGCTGTCTGCGTCAGAGAAGCCGTACCCTACCGACGCAGAGACCGAGAGTGATCTCGTGCTGGGCCTCCTCTGGTTTCCCGATTCCTGCATGCTGAGAACTTTTCTTTTCTTCCTTTGGACCGGCGCGACCTGTCCCAGAGCGCACGTGTGAGCTCTCTTCTGCCACTCTCTGCGTGGGTGGTGATAGTGTTGGTGGTTGTTGTTGTTGTTGTTGTTGTTGTAGTAGTAGTAGTAGTAGTAGTAATTATTCTGGTACGAATAAGACTTGTGATGTCAGATCGTTACATTACATACCTCAGTAAAACCTTATGAGGAGCCAGCAGGGCAAGGCCAGGGCAGTCGTCGGGACGAATCGTCCGTGCAGGATGAATTCTTGACGCTCCAGCCTCCTTCCCGCCCCTTCCCAGTGAAAAGGAGATTTTCATCTCGCTGATATAGCATCAAAACGTACTAGCTAGGTCATACCTGCCCGCGCTTGTGGGTACAAATTTGGCGTGGCAGCGGGAAGAGGAAGGAGCATTGTTTGCTGTGGCATTCCATCCCAGTCCAGATTTGCCGAGCCCGCCAACAAGTTTCATTTTTCAAACTTTTATTATTATTCAAAACTCCCTTGCCCGGAAATGGTTTTGATTGTTGCCCAAGACCTCAGCTGAGGTCGCCTTGCTTTCTACAGATGATAAAACAAAATATTTTCGAGGCGTGCTCTAGACTCTGTTCTGCGGAGGCCGCTTTAGTTCTTCGGGCCAAGTCTCCGGTGCTGGATGGGTCCATTCCATTAGCCTGAGTGATCATATGATGCAGAAGAGGGGGAGAAGGGGGGGGGGGGGGGCGGCGGCGCAAACTAGTCATGTGAGAATCAGATAATAGGAAGAAATATATGCCTTAGTACGTAGCCAAGCACCGAGGTGCTCTGAAACCAGTATGTGATTATGATGTTTATTGGCTCTATAAGACGAGACTCGCGCAAAAGGTTACATAGGCACTAATTAGTACAGACAACAATGCGTTGAGTACTTAAGCAGTGACTTCATCAGCAGAAAATGTAAGCCCGGATACTGTATCTGATGGCTTTATAACTAATGACGCATCAAGTACGTAAAGTCTCCTGTATCAAGGACATATGCATAAACCTGTTGCTCAATCTGTGGCATGGTGGAGATTTGTTGCCACTTGCACTATGTAAGTGCTCTGAACAGTAATTACTTACTTCAGCATTGAATCACACAGTATCAAAAAGAGTAGCGAGATCAAGTTTGACGTCCTACCCGGGCCCGGGGAAGTCAAGGAGAGGACCCCCGAGCTTTGGCAACCTGCCATCTTATTTGGACACTGGTTAAAACCACGGCACAGGGGTGGGATAATAGTGTGAGCACGGGCAAGTATCTTCTCGTTTGAGAATGGGCAATCAACAAGTAGCTCATTCTTTGAGGGTCTATGGGGCCGAAGCCACGGTCATGAGCGGCCGAAGCCAGTGATACAGCGGGCCGTAGCCAGGGATGTGAGTGGCCGAAGCCGTCGCTGGACACCACTCAATTTTCAGTCCATATGGACCAGTTCACACGACCACGACCTCCACGTTGACCTCCACGTTGACCTCCGCGTTGACCTCCGCGCTGCCTGCCTCGACTTGTTCCACTTCGTTCTTCGCGCCGGTTAACGATGTTTTCCTCGAGAATTTGACGGAGAGGCTTGGTAGGCTTTTCCGGAATCACATCGGTTGGCAGGAATTCGTCACATCTCATCCATAGCTTGCCATCTTCGGTCACTAGGTCGAAAGCCATCTAGTCGGGGACCTTGGCCACACCGCGGTCTAGGCTGGCATCTGGATGCCAGACTGTGATATCTCCTGGTGGACACATCTGCGGGGTGATGTTCTCACCCCGTCGAATGGCATCGCTAACGTGATCGCAACCCAGGTATCCTGCGCCAGCCAACTTGGGTCGGAAATGTCTGGGCTGGAAGCCCACAAAGGTCGGAGTTGCTGTCGAAGAGGCTTGATTGCCCGAAGGCGTCTGGCTTTGTTGGCTTTGTCCCCAAAGCTGGCCTGGCTGCCAGTCATCAATGTTGCCGAACTCCTTGAGCTCCTCGATGACCTCCTTGAACTGGAAGAGCGTCTCTTCCGTTGCGTGACGAGCACCCGCGGTGGATCTGTCTTGGAGGAGCCTGACCCTCCGGCGATCAGGCTCCTCGAAGGGGGCCGCCTCGGACAGCTGCCATCGGGTTTGTACTTGGATGGCTGCTAGCTCGCGGAGCAGGTTAGTGACGTCGCGCCTGGCTTTCCGCGCCGCCGCAATTTCCTCCCGCTTCAACGCCTCTTCCTCCTTGGCCTTGGTGATGAGTTGGGCATGCTCCAGCTCGGTCATCCAAAGAACCTGAATGTCCGAGTCTTCGTCCACGGTGCCGTCATGGTGGCGGCGGCGCGGCAGGATGTATTGGCGCGCGCGACCAGCCTTATCCTCCCCGTTCTTCTCCTCTGCGTCGTTGTTAGCCAAGCCCGTCTGTTGAACTGAGGCCGATATAGGTACGGAGAGAGAGGGATTAGCCGCCGAAGCGGGGACAGGGAGAGAGGAAGGGGGGGCAGCCGATGAGGCGGTCATTGGCGAGGCTTGGACGTCTGACGACGCGCTGTCGCTTGCTTGAGGCGCGTTTGTAGGCTGCAAAATCTAATGTCAATATTACCCTGACGAATAGTTGCGACAGCGATCGCTCCCGATAGACTTACCAACCAAACGTCATTGACGCTGAGCATCTTCTGGCTCCACTCGTCGAACATTATGTCGTTGGCCTTGCTCTTCTCGAAAAAGGCCATTGACTTAGCATTTTCCTCCTCCTCCTCCTCCTCCTCCTTCACGTACTCTTCGAACGACTAGAAGTGTGATTGGCATCTTTGTAGACAACTGCATGGTCATCGCGTGCGGATTCCATGGTCTCCTCACCAGCTCGTTAGTGGTCTTGTCTTGGCTGACAGCCTTACTCCTGCCGTCGAGCTCAGTCACTTCTTGCTGGTTCTGCGACATCTGGTATTGATTAGACTCGAATGAACATCTAATATTGGGATAAAAGTACCTGGTCCTTTACATACCTTGATAATGTTTATTTGTTGGTGATTGTGTTGGTTGGCTGTGCAGTAAATGAAGGTAAAAGTGATCGGTTTGTAGAAGAGGGAATCAGAGTTGCAACGCGAGGCAGAATCACGCGCTGGGGCTGGATAGCTTCCGACTAATCAGGGTTCGGGTTGGGGTTTGAAAACCTTTTAGTGGGGCAATCTTACTTACACAAGGCTGTCAGTATCTAAACTAACCAGCGATCGAAAACCCCACCGTGTTAAGTTTTGAACTGAACCAACAACACGGTCGACTCAACGGAGGAACATAGCACCCTTGAAAATACTCGTCAAACTCTACAATCCCAATCTTCTTCTCTTACGAAACCATCCAAGGTGTCGTCCCAGCAAGCCCCCCGCACCATCACTGTCGCCGACATGCGCAAGCTCGAGGAGCTGTCCCCGAGCTGGCTCACTGGCCAGCCTTGGTCAGTTGAGTACTTCCAGCTCCTCTTATAAAGGCGACGGCTTCCGGTCAACCATAGCCCGTCCAGGCCGAGTTCCTGCACCTTTACCAAGGCGACCAGCAAGTGTTGGTGGGGTGTGGACAGACGAGACCTGACAAATCGGTCCAGATCCCCAATTTCGTGCAAGTACTTATCATTGATGGACCACCATTCTGAGCCTCAATGGCCCTGGGCCTCGATATAGCACCTCAGATCCATGCATGCTAACAATAATACCGCAGCGTGCACTCTGAGCGAATCGAGGCCAAGGAAGGCGCAGTGCAGGGCGAGATCATTTGCACGCAGTCTCGCCACGTCGCCGCCAGCCGTGTGGCCATAATAGGACCTCACCACTTTACCTTATATAAGCATCCAAGGAGGACTACTGATATGCCTCCCACATCATAGCTCACCCTATAGCTTTCCTCTCCTCTCTTCTTTCTTCCTCTCTTTCGTTCGTTATACCTCCCGAATAGACTGGCCTTCTTAACACAGTTGCGATTCAAGACTTGGCGATACGGAGACCTCTCATTCCCCTATCTGGTAGCTACGATAACGTTTTTTCGACAATTTGACCAACAAAAAAAAAAAGACGATTCACGATCCAGCTCGTTCTACCTCGACAAACAACAAACTACCACAGGAATCCTATCGCGACCTCACGATCAAAACCCAGGTTGGTCGGCTGAAGACCTCGGGCTGTCCCGACAGACCCGGAACGACCATCGCCTTCCCCATCCAGTCCTCACATAATCTTCAGCCCGTGAGACCCCCTCGGTGTTTCGTGGCGTTGGTGGGAGGACCATCACGGTTGCCGATAACGACTGAATTCGCGTTTTCGACGATCACCTTCCGTCACACCACCCGATATATAATATACATGCGACAGTCGAATGGCCTGAGACGACAACATACCACTTCGAGGTCGACAGCTCATTCGACTCAAGACATATTCTACGACCAAGGCTACAGAGAGAGTCACATACGAGGACATCCAACGGGCGCATCGCGTCGTCACGGACGAAAACTACAAAGCGAACGACGACGAGGAAAATTGGCCAAAGTATTGGGATACGAAAACATGCAGTCTGCCATCTCTTCTCAGCTGGTGGTGAGCTCAGAAGCCACTCAAATGGCTCCACAAGATGTCATCTGCGGTGAGGAGTTCGGCTACATTCAACATGGCGTCACAATGCGCAGCAGCAAGACCATCATGACGTACTGTACAGACGGCATGTTTCTCAAGAAGCTCAAAAGCGACCGCAGCCTGACAAACGTTCACTGCGTCATCATCAACGAGGCCTATGAGCGCACTAGCACTGCCGACGTCATTCTAAGCCTCTTGAAAGGTCTGCTGCGCCGCTGAAAGGAGCTCAAGGTCGTGGTCATGTTCGCGACCTTGACATGACCACGACCTTGAGTGCTGACAAGTTTCGAGACTTCTTCGGCGGGCTCGAGCGCGTCTCGGCTCTCAATGTCGCCGGCCGAGCGTAATCTTGTTGAGATTCTCTATGCTAGCCCTCGGGCACTCAATCAGTTCGTCAACTGTGCTGTTCTCGTGGTGATTGGTATCCATCAGCAGAAACCTGCTGGCGATATCCTAGTCTTCATGCCTGGTAAAGACGACGTCGCCCTCTGCTGCAAAGGAATCAAGCAGGCGCTGCCAAGTGGGCTGCACGTCTTTCTGTTGTACAGCGCCAGGTGGGCCAGACCGGGCGTCCGTGCATCGTTTCGACCAACGTCGCAAAGGCGTCCCTGGCAATCGACGGGATCGTCTACGTGGTGGTATGTATTTGACCTTCCCAATATTATCTCTCCCTGTTTCTGTGGTCTTTATCAATGTGGACCGACTCTGACACTTATTCTAGGACTCGGGACTCGCCAAAGCGATGTCACAATCTCGCCCATCACCAAGGCCAACGCTACTCAGAAGGCCGCACAGGCGGGACATACAAAACCTGGTTCCTGCATTCGACTGCATAAAAAGGACTTCTTCGATCCTGGAGACGATGCCTCTGTCCCGAATTTCTGTTAAAGACGCGACACGGACTATTGCGGACCTGTTAGCTCTTGGCCAGGACGTTCACAAGTTCGACTTTATCGACCCTCCCGGCAGTGAGACCATGTGTGTAGTCACCCTCATCGCTCAAGCTGCACATATGCTAACAATTTCTCAGGTTGTGCTCTTAAATGGAGCTCATTGATCTCGGCTGTATCGAGAAGGACACCAAGTTGACAAAGCTCGCCCACTTGGCCGTGAAACTGCCTCTGCCAGTCCACCAGAGGGTGATTCTGCTTGAGTCCCTTGATCCTGGCATCGGCTGCTCCGTACAAATCGAGCAGATTTGTCTCCCTCCTATCGGTCGAGACCATCTTCAAGCTCCCTCCTCAGGATGACCCTTCCCAGAGGTCTCTGGCCAACGAGCAGCACGCCGAGCTCAAAGACGTATACGGCGAACACATGACGATACTGCACATCTGGCAAGATTTCGAGAAGCAGCACGCTTGTAATTAAAGACACTTGTGACAAGTCCCCAAGCAACCACCCAGGCCTCAAGGCCTAGTGCCGCTCTCGCTTCCTGGACTTCACTGCTTTGCTGCAGGTTCATGACTGCCTTCAATCTCTCAACTTTCACGGCTTCGGCCACTCATCCTCACATTTTCAACTACCCTTTCAGTCACAACAGGTCTCGCAGACTGAGTATCCTGTTCAATTACCCGAAGGGTGTAATGTTGACAACTTTTGAGTGAGGTTGCAGCAAATGGATTATGAAGGTGTCTTTTCAAAAGGTTCGCTGGTCAAAGAGTTTCGTGATTGCATGCTCGTTGTCTTCGGACACTCACACAGTTTAGAACCAGAAATGACATAGTTTGCGGGCATACTTCTGTCCTTTTCTCGTCTGTGGTGATCGCGCGAAATTAATTATTCCAGCCCTGGCGTCCGCCAAACTCTTCGGAGTCTAAGATTCTCGAGCCTTGAAACCCTTCACCTTCAAGAAGTAAGCCTCAAACTTCTCGAGCCTCAAGGTCCACGCTTTTGCGACCAAGCCTCTGTATGCATCCTGAGCTTGAGATTCTTTCCTTTTGTAGCTCGATCATTCTCATTCTCTTAAAACCGGATCGAATGCACTGCCACGCCTGACCTTTCCCTTAGCAAAACCTCAGATGGAAAAGAAAGAAAAAAAAATGAAAAAAGGGACAGAACCCCTCGGTCTTCCTGCCTTAGATATCCCACCATCCTTACACGAGAGTTTTGTAACGCTTATTCCATGCTTGTGCCCTTTTTTTCTTCGCCCCTATTTTCCTCTAACATCAAGGTTCGTCGCGATCCGCCAAATCTTGTAATTGTGACATGTCTACAGAACAACGCAGGACTTCGCTGTCTTCATCGCCGCAAGTTACCACGTCGCAATTTCTCCTTCTAGGTTCCCAACAGATTTTCTCGTCAGTCATCAGCTAGCAAGAACTCCATACTGCGTTGCAGTCTTTCAATTCTTCTCCTTTGTGTCTCTTTCTCCCCCTCCCATGCCTACCCCTGCACCTGTCCTCTTTCTCCCTCGACAAGCCTTCCTGACACGTCCAATCGCAAGCAAGCACCATGGAAAATGATTCTTTAACACCCGTTGAGACCTCTCGTCTCCTGAAGTACATTCCCATCAAAAGGCGGATACTCATGCTTAATTGCTGAGTCTACCGCTCCACCTTGGAGATTTCTGATCCAACACCAACAATTTCTTAGACAATATAGACTCTCACGAGGTTATGAAGGCGTGAAAGAGGCTGGGCGGGGTGGTAGCAGCGCGAGACCAACATGAGGCCAAGGTGAGGGATGTTGAGGGCGCCAAAGAGGCGATAATCGACCTGCTGCGGCGGTAACGCAGAGCACCTTGCAAAAAGCTCTGCCCAAAGACAGACACAATAGAAAAAAAGGAAGAAGGATCTCATGGCGGCGCAATAGCTGGTTCAATCATTGACCGAAGATATGGGAAAGCTGGAGGAGCAGCAACAAGCGAAGGCGAACGAGATTCAAGAGGACCAAGAGCACATGGCCGGACTAGAAGCCTCGGCGGTGTGCGCCCAACGCGACATCACTGCCCCCGTGGCTCCTCGCAAAAGCCTAGACGCAGCTCTGGAGGGACGCCACCACGGTCAAGGACAAAATACTGGCTTCGGCCACAACAGAATTCCCTTGACTGGGCCAAGGCTGTCATTGAGCACTAATCGCAGCGAAGCTCAATGCTAGGGTTGCACTCGAGCAGACGTCAAATGTATGCATTTTGTCTTATGATCATCAGGTTACTTTACCCGGGTGAGTTCATGGGCGTATTTCTCACCTTTTAATAGGTCTCAATTCTCTCTAAATTAGGAAGGTAGTCAACCATGCAGGAAGCTGCATGAAATTATTCCTTACGCTATACGCAAGGATGCGTGGCTGCTTCAGGCCAAGCGAACCAAGGCAGTGGGCCGGTAGAGAAATAGAAAAGATCTGAGTTGTCATTTGCACTTCTTTATGACGGGGTTTATGGGCTCTGGCATGGCTGCAGTTTTTTCGTATGCGTCACGTGTGATAAGTAATTGGATGGTCCATCCACTACAGTCCTTGCTAATCACTCTCATAATCATTCCTATTCGCTTGGAATCAGTGACGAGAGCAAGTGGGCGCAAAGCTTGATAGCGATTTGACCAAGGGCCTAAAAGAAGAAAGAGAACAGAAAAAAGAGAGGCGCTGATCCGAACAAGGGGCTGGGTAATTAAGCCAAGCTTGGGAGATGATTTTTATCATACATGGTATGTATATACTCTAATTCTTAACAGGCGATGGTAATCGGATGGTTCGTAGTGATAAGCAGATAACCCTAAAAGACATTATTGGTAAGGCTTTGAGCCTGGGGTGAACCTAAAACGTAGATGAATGCAGCCACAGACCCACAATCTGACATACAAGCAGACAGGCTCATTATCTGTCTATCACGCCGTAGAAGATAGGAGAGGGGGCAACAGAATTAGAAGAGCATGTATTGAGGGCTTATCTCGGACCCGTTCATATTAACCGGCGATTTTATCTTATGGGTCGAGACGGCCGACCGTTTCCTCGCCTCATATTTGGTCAGGTCCCCTCGGCATCTTCGAGTGCTTGTCAGCCTTTGTCGAATCTGGATTTCGTTTGACCGCTCGAGATTATAATCTACGAGACGCTTTGTTAGATACTTATGATCTCGCGTCCCTAGCCAGGGTTTGCACATTCCTCGTAGGTGAGGATATCTAGCATGATGGCCGGGAAGAAGGAGGCGCTGAAGAGAAGACTAACCTCGTTGCATGCCGTAAGTATTAACGAGGGTTTTTATTAACTACTTAAGTTTCTTGACTGTTTAAGAGCCCATTTTGAGCTTAGCTGACTTGTGAGATTGCAGTGGGAGCTGCCGAGGGAGGGCTCAGCAATTGCACCCGACTATGTTTGGACGAACCGTGACTTGGACCCAACACCGCTTTCGGATCAGACATGGACAATCTACACAATCGCGGCGATGTGGGGGAGCGACATGATCAACCTCGGGACCTTTGAGACGGCATCCTCGATCCTAGCTGTCGGATTGTCCTGGAGAGAGGCTATTCCATGCATGTAAGTGAGCCCTTCGGGTCCCGGGCGCGGGTTAGATGATACCCCCTGGCTAAAAAAAAGACCTCCTCTCTTCCAATCATAGGATCGTCGGGACGCTCTGTGTCGCAGTTGCCATGGTACTGAATGGTACTCCTGGTGCGAAACTGCATGTGCCGGTATAGTAACCCCATTCCACGGCCTTCCGAGCCGAGTCTGACAACGACAACAGTTCAGCGTCCTCACCACATCAAGTTTCGGATATTATTTCCGCTACTTCTGCGTTGTTTCACGATGTGTGTTGGCCATGTTTTGGCTTGGAATTCAAGGCGCAAATGGTATGTGTCTCTGCATGTAGAGCGCCCAAGATGTGGCCACCCTTACAATCCGGGAGAAAGCAGATATTGACTTCGCTATGTGAACCAGGTGCTCAGTGTATCACTGTCATGCTGCGTGCATGGGCTCCTAGCTATAATGACATCCCAAATTCATTGCCTGCGAACGCTGGTATCACAACGCAGGGGATGTGCTCATATTTTCTCTTCTGGATCATTCAGCTTCCCATCCTACTCATCCACCCCACGAAATTGCGGTGGCTCTTTATTCTAAAGGTTTGCTACGATATCCACATTGCTAAAAATAAAAATAAAAAAAAAAATAAAGAAAAGATTTGCTAATGCAGAGCCAGCTTACTGCTGCACCTATTACTGTCATTGCTACTATGGGATGGTGTCTACACAAAGCTAATGGCGGCGGCGAGATCTGGAGCCTCAAAGCTGAGGTTTCTGGAAGCCAGTACGCTTGGCTATGGTTGAGCTGCGTAAGTCAAAGGATCTGCCCGTCTTCTTGGACTATTTACTGATCTCTTCTTTCGTGAAATAGATGACATCGGTCACAGGATCGTGGGCGACCTTGGCCTGTAATATCCCAGACTTCACCAGATATGCGAAATCAGCCAACGGTCAATATGCCCAGATCGCGATTATTCCAGTCTTTTTCACCGCATGTGGAGTCTTGGGAATCGTCACCACCTCTTGTACAAAGACGATCTATGGAACTTACCTCTGGAACCCGCTGGACATCATTTCGATCTGGCTGGACTACGGTGCTGGAGGCCGGTGTGCTGCCTTCTTTGCCGCTTTAAGTTGGTTCATTAGCCAGGTGGGTACGAACGTACTCGCGAACTCGATCTCTGCAGCGAACGATCTGACTATGCTCTTCCCGCGGTGGATCAACATCAAGCGAGGCTGCATGGTTGCGGCTGTGATTGCGGGCTGGGTCTTGGTCCCGTGGAAGATTTTGTCTAGCGCGTCCACATTCCTCTCCTTCATGTCCGGTTATTCGGTCTTCCTCGCACCCATCTCAGGAATTCTTGCTGCGGACTACTGGTTGGTCAAGAAAACCCACTACGACATCCCGGCCCTCTACGACCCTCACGGCCGCTACCGTTACTCCGGTATACTACCAGGATTCAACTGGCGCGCCTTTATCGCCTTTATTACCCCCGTCACGCCATTACTTCCGGGTCTTGCCCTGTCTATAGACAGCGGTGGCTCAACCGCCAGCCCATCGCCCAAGGTCTTGACCGACGCCGGGATCAGAAACTTGTACAGCTTCAACTGGCTGTTCGGCTTCGTGACATCCATCTTCCTATACACAGCTCTGAGCTGGGCTTTTCCCGACAAGCAGACGCTGCTGACGGAGACGATCTGGACGCTCGACGGCGTGGAGCAGCCCATCGAAGGTCAGACCAGCGACGAGGAACAGGCCCGTGGGCAGGCAGGGCTCGGAGGCAGTGAGAAAGTGCAGGTGATTGGGCAGAGTAATGCTAAAGCTTTGTAAATTAGCATATCACAAACCACGAGGCGTTGGCAATAGATGGCTGAGCAAGTTGGCAATGGCACGAATGCTGTTGCTTAGGTCCCGAGACCGTCTTCAAGATAGTTTCCACGTTCGCAACAGATAACTAGGTCTATATATTACATTTGTCTTTTACTCAAAAGATGCGAGGTTATAGATTGCATTGCTGTAAATGTACCACTCGAGTCGATGTTATTGCTACGCCGACACTATGGGATTTTTGGAGCAGTCTTGAAAGTCCTTTTTAGATTCTAAGTGAGCTTGATAAGCATTGCAAAACTTAAAGATAAGGTTATAACTGTACTTAAGTTGTTTGGAAATTTGATATGGCTTTTCCGAATTATGGAGGGCGGGGAAAAAAGAAAGAAGAGAAAAAGAAGGAAAGAAGGGAAAACAAGAGAGAAAAAATAGGGGGGAAGACTTTAGCATTGTAAACTGCAGCGGCTAAGTCTAGAGAGTTCGAGTTCTTTTCTCTAGGATAGTGTTAAGCCTTTTATAAATCGCATATGTGCGAGTCCGACCTTTAGCTATATAGGCCATCATCATTTCCAGTCAACTGGGAATGGTCACTCCTTTTGGCTGCGACAGCATACCTATATCCGATCTCGTCCGAGTTTTTTGATTCGTTAGTAAATGCAATAAGATCTTAAGAGCGGCGAGCCTTAAAAAAAAATTCTGAGAATAGCTATTACCAATGTACATTAGAAATGACATAGTTTATATGAACAGGGCTCGCACACTTGAGCTGAGCCTTGGAAGCTGAAGTCGCCTCAGGCTTAGTTGAGCTGGCAACTGAATTGCTCCTTGGAGGGTCAGGGGCTCTGGGGTGCTTCACTGCTTTTGTACCGGCACATTGAGGCTCGAGAACCATGGACCTTGAGAGTCAATTGAATATTGTAATCGAGACTCAATAATTCCAAGGGTACCAGTGGTCTCGAGTGACTAGACCGGTACCCCCCCGGTTGGGTGCCCATCGTGCCTTTCTTCTACGGTGCTCCTTTCTATGAAGATGTGTCTTCAGCTATGTCAGAAATACGAGAGGGGTTGGAGCTTTACTGAAGCGAGATTCTTCACCTCTTCGGATACAGATGTGACTGCAGACAGCTTCTTATGAAAGCACAGATTTTCGACCATTTACTCGACATCTACGAGAACCTATATACAATTGTCTGCCCCTAATGTCAGTTTAATTACCTCGACACCCTTGAGCCCACCAATCTTATTCAGAGTCGAGGGTCATCTCCGCTAATTTACACATAATGCACAGCTTCAGCTCTTTCAGTCTCTGACAACGATAGTCATGGCGAGACCAAGTTCCCGTACGAGGCTACCTCCGGTATGGAAATATATCTCTTCGCGTGCACCTCGAGTTAGATAATTCTTCAATGCGTATCATGCCGCTTTGGTCAAACATCTTCACAAAGTATCAGGGCATTCTTGTGGCATTGTCTTTCTGTATTTTCACGCGTATAGAAAACAGTTCTCTAACAATTTCTAGACGGAGTTCGGACTATACCCGACAGCGAAGACGACTGGAGCCCTTCCTCCTCTCAAGATGACCAGATCTTTGGTCTTCTGGCTTCGGCCCCTCATGCACGCGGTTCCGCCGGGAACCCAATCGTCCTCGACTCGGAAGACCTAGACGAGGAACCAGTGTCTCCACCACTCTCCGTCCACCCCCCTACAGATTCCACAGGGGATATTCTGAGTCCAGGAGAGTTCGAGGCATCAAGCTCAGATTATTTGCCCTCTAGCTCCCAGTCTTCGGCCACCGATACTTCTCCCAGGGCTGAAGCCTCTACCTCGATTCGCAGCCCGGCCTCACCGTCCGGAAGCCCGCAGTGTGTCACGGCCGACACAACCGTCGACACGACATATGAGGAAGATATCGAAGTCGAGTCCGATGACGACTGCATTATCGTGGACCGAGAGGATCAGTTTGGCCCTTGTGAAGCGGATGAGGCGGAGGAGGCAGAAGAGCTGGAGGAGGCAGACACGGTGGGAGAGGCGGACGAGGACTTAGAAAATGCTAGTGGGCAACCCACCAGCGACTCCCAGCAGGTTACGGCCACTGATCATGACTCCATCCCCGACATCCTTACCAAGTTCGAGAACCAGTCTCCCAAGGATGGTATTCATTTATACGAAGCCGACGGGAACTGGGTGGAGACTGACTACAGCCAGGAAGCCATGGACCGCTTCCGCGAAGAACATCGTGAGAACATCGGTCATTACTTTGCGTGGCTTGAGGGTGCGTTGTGGTCCATTAAACACGTGTGCTACCACGTTACAGCAGAGGGATCCTTCGAGATGGAGCGAATGCAACGACCCACCTCGTTCTTTTGGGTGAAAATGGTGAGATACCTGAGGACGGATGTGATCATGGACCTTTTCCGACAAGCGGTGCCGGTCCAGGCGGCAGCAGGGTCTCCGGATCTCACAATTGAAGATCTGTCCCGTCTCTCAACTTGGGACGATCAAGACCCAACAAATATCTGGGGGAACTACTGGCTACTCATGATCAAGGACCGCAAAGCCGCCAATCCCTTCGGGGACTCCATTTCAACAGTCGAAAAGAAGTGCTATCTCGGCAAGACTTGCCACACGAAATATGGGTTTCATGAGCGTCGATCGGAACACGGGAACATGTTCAAGCACAATTACACAGCCTTGGCTAAAAGAAATCGGCTTCTCATCTACGAGTTCGGCTATGCGGATACTAGCGAGGAACCTGCTTGGCAAGTCGAACGACTCTGGCGCTGTGGTTTTCGAGCACACAAGGTCGAAGACCTCGTCCCACTCGTTGGGCTCCATGAAGGCCTTAGGCATGCCATCTTTGAACTTATACAGTGGGAGCCGCACAGCATGGGTCGGGCACAATATACAAGCCATGCAGGTCAGACTCATGTGGAGGACATGCGCAGTGCTGCTGCTGAGAGAGCCGGAGGAGTCTTTCCACCGACTCTGCCCGCTGTCAATCGGTCATTCGGTCTGGTCGAGGACTTGTCGGTGCCGAAAAGTTTCGCAGAACGGATTTGTGCTCACGAGTGCGTGTTTCAAGGCTGTACCAGGTTTGGTAGCCGGCGATGGGTGATCGGCAATTCATTCACGCCTTTCGTCTGCCAGAAGCACCATTACTATTCCCCTTCATACCTCTCCAGAGGACCATGCACCGACCCAAATTGCGGAAAGGAAAGGGTTCCGGTTTTTTCGATTCTACTAGGAAGGTCCAACCTTACTCTGCAGCGCGTGCAACCGCCATTACCTCAAGAAGCAAGGCATACACCGACCGAGATTCCTGTGCCACCGGCAGGAAGAGGTTCGATGCACCTACTATTATGAACCTAGGTCTAGAAGATCAGACGAGGAACAGTTTATGCTATTCATGCTACAGATACCAAGATAACATGAAAAGATCACGACCACCTTCGGCTTGGCGTAGGACTCCTGCGACCGTGGGAAAACTCTGGGACCGCTTCGAAGCTTATTTTGACGGATAATTAACGAAGAGACCGAAGTCGAGTCTAATGACAACTGAATGAATTGTTGTGGATGATATAAACGAGGCAGACAAGGCAGAGCTTTCAGGTTTGGGGGAAAAACCTTTTGGACTGAAATAGTTTTGAATACAAAACTAACCTTTGCATACCAAAAAGCTTTTGAATAATTGAGCTTATTCTTATAAAACTTTTATGTTTGTTCTCTTTCTCTTTCCCTTGCTCTTTTTCAGCATTGAATAAAAACTTTTGGATTTTAAACAAAATGTTTTTATCAGAAAACATTTCGTATTATGCAAAATAGGAAGAGGGGAAAAGGGAAAGAGAACATAATAAGGGCTAGTGAAAGGGAAGGGGGGAATGATTAAATAGTTATTTTGAGTGCCTACATAAATAGTGGTTTATGTAGCTTTATGTATGTCAGCTTGCTCTATGTTTCTAAAAAGCGTTTCAAGCGAATAATTATACTTCTTATTTGCCCGGCGTTAAATATAACAAATAAACGTTTCAATAGGGAGGCCCATTCGTTATTGAGGCCACTGTAGCCCGTGGGAAAAAGCCATCGCTAACACTGACGATACCTAAAATTTCTATTCTTAAACATATCTATTTGATTCGACAGTCTACGAACGGGAAAGTCAAGAAACTTGTCTATAGGAAAAAGAGCCCCTACTGATCGGAGTTCGAATCAACGTAGGTTTCTGGATCCTTCACTCGCCTTCGCCTTGGCCCTCCTCGACGAGCGCTCCGTCTCAGCTGCTCTTCTCCGAGTCTTCCAAAGTAGGCTCAGCTGGGGACAACGCAGTGCCCGTCGAAGCCTCATCGATGCCGAAATGTCTAATCACAAGCCACGCTGGAGCAATAGCAATAGCCCACAAGCCGAAGTTCATGTACACACCTCCTGTCTCGCTGAAGATCGTGAGGGCCTCCAGACCATAGCTCAGGGCCTGCCAAGCACTCTCTGTCCCACGCAGCAATGCCGCGTAGCGGATCACCAGGGCCTCGTCGGGGCCGGCGAGATTCTGGATCACAAAGTAACTAAGGAGAAATACATGTTAGAATCCATGTGGCTCCGTATCACGGCAACAGCCCCCCGTCTGCAAAGATAGCGGTTTACTCACAGATAGAGGTAATTCAACTGAAAGCCGAGGGAGAGGAAGACAAAGACAGCAAAGCCCTTGCCGAAACCTGCATCTGACCAGTCATAGGTCGGTTGGGTTCGCTTGAATATCGTGACAATGATCGTTGCCCAAAGCCAGAATGCACCCTGCAGAGTGATGATGACTGCAAAAGTGAGACGTGCTCGCCGCTTCAGGGGTACATTGACTCGATCAAGCCAGTACTGTGAGGGATGAATTAGATTGTTGGTCGACGAAGACAAGGTTTACAGATGGGGTTTTGTTTGGAACTCACACCGAGGATGTTTCCTCCCGTGACTGCTGCAATTCCACCCAGGAAAGAGCCCAGGGCTCGGGCTCTTACACTAAACCAGACTGCAGAAGAAAAAGATGAAGTTGTCAGCTGGGCGATTGCACTCGCAGTTCATCAGATTCGGGGACCATTGGAGGTACGCACGGGACAGATAAGTGAAGAAGACGGCCTCTGCGAAGACCGCCTGCCCAATCAGGGGTATGATGAGGAGGAATTTCTTTGTGAGAAACAGTCTTGCAGTCTTTTTCATCTCGTACCAGGGATGTTGAAGAATCTCCAGGACGACTTTCTTTCCATCCTTCCGTTGGACTTTGCTCGGCCGGTTCAGCAGGAGAGCCACAAAGGGCCCAGCCGCCTGCAGGGCGATGAAAAGAATGTACACGTTGTATGAGACCGAGCCTGCCGTGTTCCTGTCTGCGTTCAGGCCGATGTTGACGGCGCCGCCGATGATCTGGCCTGAGAGCCTGTATGTGAGCCAATAACCCAATGCTTTTCCCTTGTTCCAAGGCTCGGGGTAAGCGATGCAGAGTGCTGCTTCAGCCCTGGATTTTTGAGAGAGAGAAAGGATTCGTGTTAGTTGAACAAGCCGCCATCGAATGTTGACATTCAGAAGGTTTCTCTTACATCCAGAAGACACCAGCTGAGATTCCGCAGAGTGCTGCTCCAAACAGCTCGAGCCATTCGAGACCGTATCTGCTGTTCGTGTATAGACCCGCTGCATAGGGTGCATATCCAATCCTAGACAAGTCCAAACAATATCAAGTCAGCCCCTGGAAGGCGCGGCTTTGGGCGGCATCGGTGTGACGTTGAAGAGCAAATGAGGCAAGGCTACTCACGTCCCGAAAATTAGAGCCCCTACATTGTAATATTGAATTAGCGCTCTGAAAATACAAAAAAATCCGCCAACATCACCCAAATAGCTTTTCTCGGGGAGGGGGGGGGGTCCCATCATACCTTTTATACCAATATAATGGACGAGGGCGCTCGAGAAGAAGCACGAAAGGACCATCAGACAGAAAGTCAGGGCATTGGCCGTGTTGGTCAGTTGCGGGCTCGCAGTGCCTCCGGCGCCCAACGAGTTCATGGCTGTCCAAATTCCGGGGGCGGCGAAGTTGCAGAGACCAAGGATGGTGATGTTGTAAAAGGTCGATCTGTACCACTTCACTTCTGGCACAACTGCTGCTTCATTAGTACCTGGACGCGGTTGATAAATCCTCGCAACGCTGCATACCTGGACGTTCGCCATTGTCGTCGACGCTGGAAACCTGTGGCTCCGCATCCTTAGATATAGTGGTCATCCTGCCAGAGATGTATCGAACGAGATGGAAGAATGTGTCGTCTTCTACTAAAAGCTCTGGTGCTCAGTCAAAGGACCGAAATCGACCATGCGAAAGCAAAGAGCGGACCTGAATGCTTCGACGACGAGAATTAGGAAACGAGAAGCATCGATGAACCAAGGCGACGGCGAAGGCTTATAGAGTGCAAGTTATACACGTTATAAAACTTCTAGCTAGCATTTGAAGGCGGTCAAGTAGTAGCTAGGGTTTACCAAATGGATTGATATAGCCTATCTGGACGCCCGAGGTTACACCAGATACCCAGGGTTTTTCTTGAGGCCTAGTCCAAACTAAAGACTTTGATCCGTACCGGCATGCAGCCAAATCAGCTCGCGCAGCCACTGATGAGGCAATCTTCAAGCATATGGCAACACTGCCGTAAGGGCGAGCACGTCATCCGCAGGGGCGAGCAGGGGATGTAAGTTGATCAGTTGGTTGCAACTCTACTTAGTATGCACAACCTGGGTATCCACAATATAGCGAGGTCCAGGGGTGCAGATTTAGGAGAAACAATCGGCCAGCGAATGCTGGACCGGATAATGCAAGCAGGGCCTTTTGAGCCTCATCAGAAGCCATGCTGGCGGTCCAGGCCAAGAGCCGAGACTCTGATCTGTTCAGGTATGCATGCATGTGCCAGACAGGGTATGTGATCCTTGTCGTCTGAAGCATGCAGGTGTCTAGCCTTGGGGTTCGTCTGCTTCCCATGGTTCCAGACGTTGGACAACCTGCCACAGCATTATGGTATCACGTGCCACCCACGTGCCACCCTTGGGATCGCTGAAACATCGAAGTACTAGCTACCCAAGATATGACAGGAACGGTGGTTTCGAAACCCATATTCTGACTACCTCCCCTGCTAGAGATACAGGAACTACTGCCACGTGCTGTCTATATTCGACTATTCCGAATAATTTCTGAAAAGTGACTGAGATCTAATTATGGCACGAGCCACCACGATTCGTGGACGTCCCGCAGGTCAATCCGCTCTGGTAAGTCGAGATAAGTCGTCATATCCGACTTCTCATCTTGTTCCTTCTTCGTGCCGCCATTACCAAAGTAAAAGGCGAACCTGTTTCCCTTGGCAACATCTAGATGCTCGTAGTCCCAGTCCTCCCATCTAGGCTCCCGTCTAACTATCGCGCAATGTAGCGCACTGCCAGGCCATATACCATGAATCCTGCCCCCAGGAACAGATCCGTTATACCAGCTAGAGCAGTTGGTCATGACGGTTGTGGAGAAGAAAGCATCGCAGTACTCGACAAAGTCGTCCGCGGCAGCTTTCTTGGGGGTCATGGACTTGATGCCCTCGCGGGAGACCTTGCGGAGGACCTTGGCATAGTGGGTAAGCTGTGCCTCGACGCTATGTGGCACTGTACCACTGGGGCCTGTTCCATGAGGGCCATGGACGAAGAGGAGGTTGGGAAAGCCCGGTGTGGCTGCTCCGAGGTACGTGTAGGGGAAACCGTATTCTCCATCTTGGGCCCAGATGTTGGACAGTTCTTTGCCAAGCGCACGTATGGGGAAAGGCGGGATCATGTCGCCATTGGCGCCAGTTGCACAAAATATCGCATCAACCTCCCGGTGCGTCCCGTCGACAGTCTCGATGCCCGTCTCGGTGAACTGCTTGATTCCTTGGCGGATGAAGTCGACATTGTCCTCCTGCAGGGCCTCCAGGTAGCCAGGGCCAGGTGTCAGGCGGCGGCAGTTCGGAGAGAAGTCTGGCACCAGATCATCCAGAAGCTCTGGCTTCCTGGATAGGCGTGCCTTCATGGTGTCGGCAAAGAACTGTCGAAGTTTGTCGTTGGACTCGCCCTTCAGGAAGGTGTTGAATTTCCTCCAGTACTTATCCTCCATGCCTTTTCTGAAGGCCAGATAGGTTTCTGGGTCCTTGAAAGAGGATTTCAGTTCCTCTGGGATGGGCTGAGGACCAAGTGTCCTTTCGTCCCCCGCCCAGGATGCCGCGATCCAGGTCTTGTTCCTGGCATAATGATCCAGCCTCGCCACGCTGCGCTGCAGGTTAGCCACGAGCTGAATGCCACTGGCACCGTTGCCAATGACTGCTACCTTCTTCCCACTGGGATCAAAGTCGGCATTCCAATGAGAAGCGTGGCGCAGGATTCCCTTGTACTCCGACATGCCGGGATACTTTGGCAGTTTCCAGGCGTTGAATCGCCCAATGCAGGTGAGCACGAAATCGGCCTTGTCGTGAACGACTTCTCCGGTCTCGAGATTGGTGACTGCCAGGCGCCAGTTTTCGCCGTCCCAGCTGGCCTCGTCGACACGATGCTGGAACTTGGCGTACTGGTAGACATTATACTTCTTGGCCACGGATTGCCAATAGTCTCGAATCTCGGCCCCAGGCGCGAATTCATCGCTCCAGTCAGTTTTCGGAGAGAACGTTGACTGGTAGACGTGTGACGGAATGTCACAGCGAACGCCTGGACAACCGTCAGCAAACTGTTCTACGAGAATCACACTGGGTTCCCCTCAAAATATAATTAAACCCACCTGGATATACGTTCTCGAACCAGGTCCCGCCCTGCATCGTGAATATTTATTTAGCGAACGACCACCAGCGATAGATATCAGATCTCTCTGCTTCGTTCTTGCTCACAAATTCTGGGTTCTTCTCGTAAATAACAAGCTCGATGCCTGGTACCTTGGCTGGTAGCAGACAGCCGCTCAGAATTCCTGCAAGACCTCCGCCGATGACGACGACGCGTAGTTTTCGAGGCTCGTCCACGAACCGGTTGATGAGATCGAACCGAGCCTTGGGATATGGGACTGGCTTTGCCGAACCGTTCGTCAACAGCGCGGCATCTTCAGGGCTGGCGAGGGATTTGGCTTTTTTGATGTGGTTGGTCACCTCGTAGGCGAGTATGCTCTCTTCCCCATTGCCCAGAACGGGAGCATCGCCCGTGGTGGTGGCAGGCTGGGCTGCTTCGTGGCCATTCACTGTCGCTGCCATGACTGTGAAGCAGCAGGGATGATGGATGGGTAGTCCAAGCAAATTCAGAATGGACAAAAGCCAGACGGCTGTGATTTTTCCTTCAGAACTTGGTGAGTAATGCGGCCGGTCTCAATCGCCACGGCCCAGATTATGCGATGAATATGATTAACCAGTATCATTTACTACGACGCCACTTATTCATATTATCCCATGTATATACGAATATTTCACCCACCCAAGCATGAGGTTCACATTACCGAGCACGACACATCTAGCCTATGAAGTGATACGGCTTTCAGAGAGGTCAGAACACTTGTGCAGACGACCCCACGTGCGGGTGCCGAGCACGTCAGAGCACGCCGAAAACGCTTATCGTGACACCATCTCCGAGCCGTTCATCGGAGACGTCCTATCTGATGCAGTTCCGTTTGTGTTTAGCTAAAATGTGCATAATCTACTTACTTACTCGCAATCTATTCCTGCCAAGTCAATTGGTCTCTGCGCCAATAACAAGGTCTTCATGTGGTGAGGTGCTGATTCCAATTTTTTGTAAGAAAAGAAGAAAAAAAAGGAAAGGGAAATAAGCAGGACACAGGATGCCTTTATGATGGTCGATCAAGACAGGCACCTTCTGCACAGATAATACAAGTTCTTCATGTGCCGCATTTGAATAGAGTATCAATGGATTGCCTACCTTCTTCCGTTCTCTGCTCTTTCGTCCTGAGATGAAATGTACAAAAATTCACAGTACAGGATGAAATATAAAGAAGAAAAGAAAGAAGAGAAAAAAACACGCGTTCCACTTTGGCATGATGCTGGCACCAAGAGAATGTCAAGAGCCCACCGCAACGATATTTTCATTCTTTTGATAGAAATCTTTTCCAACACCTCTCCTTAAAAGTCTCTCGCTATGAGAATGTTCCCAAGAGGAAAATCTAGTATAAAACCATCTACATATCCTAGGCGTGCCCAATCTATCTCATTTGGATTCCCCGCCCTGACCTCTTAAAAATCCAGAAAGAAGAAGAAAAAACGCCCGTCACTCCTCGCATAACCTGACAACCAGCTTTCCGCCGCTGATCTCCCCTTTTCGCATCCTATCCAGTCCAGCGTTCACATTCTCGAGGCCTTCCTCGATGTCAATGATCTCCGGTGGGGATACAAGACCTTGCTCAAGCAGTCGCTCCAGCCACGTGACCATAGCATAGCCCACGGCCGGCACCTCGTGGAACAGCTTGATGGGCACTGCGTGCAGCGCAATTCCTTCGGCTGACACTCCCTTGGGCAGCCCAGTCAGCCCGATGAGGTGGGCCGAGAGCGAGGGATTGGTGCGCGGCGTAGCAGGAGGAGAAGGCGGCCTTGCATCGATGGTTCCCGACCGGCTCTTGGTCAGGCCCTCGAGAAGCATTGCGGCGGTGTCCTTGCCTCTTGTGTCGATGCCGAACCGTATCTCATCTCCGACGTTATGCTGGAGGACCTGGATAGCCCGCTGAGGATCGTGGCTGTCAATGAGCAGGTCAGGCCGGATGAACTTGTGGTTAGATATACGCAGGCCGTGCTTGGCACTGTCCACGATCGTGGCGACCTTGAGCCCAGCGAGCCGTGCAAGCTGGACCGTCAGATTTGCCGACGTGGCAGAACCTTTTCCCCCAGCGTTTCATCGTCAGCAGTATTCAATCATCCAAGCATTCAGGTACAACTCACCTCCCCAGACCGCGAGCCAGTCCCCAGGCTTTGCGCGCTCATGCTCAGGGATACCGCTCAGAGACTCGGCTCGAATATCCTCAGGGATAGATTCTGGGGCCACCTCCTTGACGATCTTCAACAGATCCGGCCCATCCGCGATCTCGCTGAAATCGACGCCCATACATATCCCCAGGGCGAGTGCGGCGGCTACAAAGGCGACGCCCAGTGTCGAGCCCTCTTCATAAGATAGTTGAGGAGGCAGGCGGACCGCGTTGAAATCGAAAGTAACTACATATTCCTGGTATGCTGCCTTTCGAGGGTCCCGGTAGTCTGTGGAAATGGCGATGACCTATTTGCAGGATGAGAACTGGAGCCTTTCAAAATAATGATAATACTGATAATAATAATAAAAATACAGTACAGCTAAAGATTGGGGGGGGGGGGGACGCACTCTATCTCCCACTTTAAACCTCGACGAGTCACTAGAAAGTTGACAGACATCGCCAGAGAGTTCCCTGCCAGAAAGATAGGGCAGCTCTGGTATGGCAAAGTTGAAGTCACTTTTTCCCCAGAAAAAATGGTTAATCAGCACGGCTCCAACAAACGTATTTTGAGGTATATCATCAACGCAGGGAGGACAACTCACGGTGCTTTCCAATCTATAGGGTTGAGCCCGATGGTGTTTGTTTTTACCAGGATCTCGGCATCTCCTTGGAGTCCTGGAACGGGATAATCTTGGACGACTTTGTAGGGCTGTCTCGGGCCGTAAAGCAGCAGAACACGTTGTGTCTCGGGGACAGTAGGTGGTGGTGACATTGTGGCTGGCGGCGGCGGCGGCGGCGGCAGCGTCGGCTTGACGGCCTCAATCTCACCTGGGTTGGTGGTGTTGATGGTGGTGGTGGCGGCGTCGGCGGGATCTCTGGCAGTTTTTTGGCTTCTGCCTTTACTTGACAGCTTGCGAAGTAATGTCCATCTGAGCATGATAGAAATTGTTTGATGTCACGAAAGACCTAATTTTTTCTTTTTTTTTCTTTTTTAGGGTGGTGATCGCATGTATTGCTAACTGGGATGACGTGCCGCTTGTTTATTTTGTAGCCTTTAAGAAAGTCTCTTGGCCTCGCGCCACGACTCGGACCCTGAATAATGAACGTACGCCGCAAGTACTATGTAGTATGTAATACGGGTTGACTGTACGTTTCGTTTACAAATCAGCAGCATCCAAGATAACAACATCTCACCGACAGGCCGGGCGGGGATGGCGCAGATAGGAAAGAGGGCGACACCCGATGCCCAGCAGCGAGGTATGGCGCAAGCAGCTCTGCATACTTCATCATCGCAGCAAGGTTTCGAGGCCCCACGCCTCGCCGTGAACCCACCCGGGGCCTACTAGACATATGCGCTCCTCTGGCTGAGCTTTGACGAGGATGCCCGAAACGAATGGCTGCAGGTGGAGAAATCCTGCCAGTAATTATTCGTCGTCCCTCTGTAGGTCTGCAGTATAAGGGGGGGGGGGGGGTTGGTGCTGCAGTGGCGGCACATCATCGACGCTCGTATGGCGCAATATTCCCCCCCGCCAGGAAGCACGCCTTCCAGGACATCCCAAATGGTAGCTACCCTTGGCGACTTGCCGGCGAAACAGAGAACTACGATCATCGGGCCGGTAGAGCTTTAGGTCTTCGGGGGTACTGAAATATAGTCGTGAGGTGTTGTTGTAATTAATTGATGCTTGATGCTTGATGCTTTCGAGTTTTTTTTGCTAAAGATTGAACGCAAAGTCACACGATCTGCAGCCCTGGTAGGAAAACACACCCAGCGTGCGGCAAGGTTATCTGAATTTGTTCCAGCAAGATGGTTACCCAGAATGGAGAGAAAAAACAAAAGCGTCTCATCGTGAACGCTTTTGTGGAGATGTGTAAGTACTTATCGACATGCTTTCCAGTCGTCTTCCGAGTGGAGGTTATCCGCCATTCTGACAAGGGCTTCAGGCAGCGGACATCAGTCCCCAGGCCTCTGGAGACATCCAGAGGATCAGTCCTGGAAGTTTACAGACGTCGATCATTGGGTCGAGTTGGCCAAGCTGCTCGAGCAGGCCAAGTTCCACGGCATATTCATTGCCGACGTCTTGGGAGGATACGATGTGTATAAGGGATCCCTTGATCCAGCAGTTGTCACCGGCGCTCAATGTAAGTCTCTGTCTCATTCAGGGAGGTCTGGAAAGTGTCTAGAGATCTACAGAGGCTGAAGGATGAGGATGTAGGGCCTGTCAACGAGCCTTTGTCTGTTGTGTCTGCAATGGCCGCCGCGACAAGCAACATCGGCTTCGGCGTGACTGTTTCCACAACTTATGAGCAGCCATACCATCTTGCCCGACGACTGAGCACCGTGGACCACTTGACAAAGGGCCGGTGAGTATGATCTGGAACCCCACCGTCTTCTCTTCTTTCTTTCCTTTTTCTTCATATTTTTTTTCCTTCTGGGAATCATAAAAGACTGAGAGATATATATATATATATATTTAATTCAGGCTCGGCTGGAATGTAAGCTGATCCGTTGGGACTACCACCTGGAGAATTGTGTGCTAATTGAGAGAATAGATTGTCACGAGCTATCTGGACTCTGCTGCTCGGAACATGGGCCGCGCAGAGCAGCCACAGCACGATGACCGATATGCCCAGGCCGAGGAGTACATGACCGTGATGTACAAGCTGTTCCAGTCGTCCTGGCGAGATGATGCTGTGATCCTCGACCGTGAGAAGGGTGTCTACACCTCACCAGACCGTGTGCGGACGATCGATCACAACGGCAAGTTCTTCATTGTGCCTGGCCCGCATATCGTCCAGCCGAGTCCTCAACGCACGCCCCTCCTCCTCCAGGCAGGGACTTCGAAGCAAGGCAAGATATTTGCCGCGCAACATGCTGAGGTGAGTCACCTCACACGGAGATGCTCTCGTGCAAGTATGATGAAGCCTTTTTACTAAAACAGAAGGGGGGGAATTTTTATTTTAGGCCATCTTCACCTCTGCACACAGCCCTCAAGTGTGCGCAAAGAGCATCGCCGAGGTGCGAAAGATGGCCAAGGAGGAATACGGCCGAAACCCGGACAACATCAAAGTCCTCGCTCTTGTGACGCCCATCCTTGGGAGGACGGAAGAAGAGGCCCAAGCCAAGCTGAAGGACTACAGGCAATACGCATCGACTGAAGGTGCCTTGGCTCTCTTCGCTGGCTGGACTGGGATCGACTTGAGCAAGTACGGTGACGATGAGGAACTTCGGCAGGTAGAGAGTAACGCCGTTCGGTAAGTGGGAAACCCCAACTTGCATCTCACACATCCCGACCGATGGATAGCGACGTGGAACTCGCACTGACAACCTCCCCTCCCCCCCCCCCCTCTTCAGGTCCACCGTCGAGGGATACGCCAAGTTTGCTCCCGAGAATTCCAAATGGACCAAGCATACGGTGGCGGAGCATGTCGCCTTAGGAGGAAACGGCCCAATTATGGTCGGAACCCCTTCTCAAGTGGCCGACAACCTGCAGAAATGGGTCGACGAGGCAGATGTTGATGGATTCAACTTTGTGAGTGGAACATTTCCGGCCAGGGTCATGGTGACCATTCCTCCAAGTAAGCATTACTGACAGGTGCCAGGCCTATGCCGTATTCCCCGGCTCGTTCAAGGACATCATCGAGCTCCTGCTGCCGGAGCTCAAGGCTAGGGGACTGTTCTGGGATGGATATGTCGAGGGTGGGACGTACCGGGAGAACTTTTATGGTATCAAGGGCCAAAAGGTGCCTCTGGACGAGCACGTGGCGTCAAAGTATCATTGGAAGGCTGGAGTCCCTGCCAGCGAGGCAGTGATCCCAGAGTGAAGGAGATGGAAGCATAGTGTTAAAAGAGGACAAGGTCGTGCTTTTATCCTCATCTGTAGTGTATTACTGACAGGGTGAAATTGCGAGATTCAGCTACTCGAGGATGTCGACACACAAGTGGTGGATTACATATGCTTGAGTGATTACTCTATTCACCACTATTGCTCCTAATGGGATCGATGACTTCTACTGGCCGTACAGGCACAGATTTGCATAACACACTTCGGTTCATTTCACGAAGATGCTTAAGGTATTACTTACTTGAGACGAGGTTTCTCGAGACTTGTAAACATATTGACAACTCTAAAGAGGTACTATTGGGAGAATTGTTAAAGGAGACCTTCGTCGGGGTCGGACAAGGCTCATCCGTACCGTACCTGTATGAACGAAACAGTAGGTGTGCTGTTTTCACCGAGGTCGCGGGGGCCCATGGTCATCATTGCGATTCCGTGGCTGCGAGCAGCCGTCCGTGAGATATTGATCTTGGTGCTACTACCCAATTGTCCTCGTAGCCAATCCCTTGATGGCTAGCTGTCGACGAAGGGGCATAATTATATTACCCGTCAGGCAGGTCGAACCCTCATCTATAACTTGTCATATGGCTACGTACAAAATACTATTCTAGGTAATTGGTTCGGTTCGAAGTGAGAGGAAGCACGAGATTGAGGTGTCGCCTCTGGACCTAGTCGGCCATGCCTTGGCTCATGAGCTGGACGATGATAGTCTTCTATCTCTCTCTGAATCATCAAGATGCTTGTGTTAGGGGCCTTGATCTGTTTCAGGCCTTCTATGGCAGCGCCAATCACGTGGCGGCGAGATAGGAGTGTGCGGAAACGGTAACTGTCAGGGCCAAAACATCATGGCAACGTTTGCACTGGCCAACCTTGCGTGAGACTTACCTTGATGCGTGGAAATTACAGATCGGCACCGCAACTAGTAAACAACCCGTTTGGGGGCGAGAATCTGACCATGCAATATGGCCCCCAGCCATCCTCCGTTGTTCTGTAACAGCAGCTCGTTACTAACCTGGATATGCAAAGTGTCGGAGGTCTGAGGCGGTGAATGAAGGAGCAACGGTTCCGGGTCAATTCGATGACTGAAGGATCAAGTATTACTAATAATGTATGAGAATTTTCAGAAGACATTTGTCAGGACTCTGCGCCTTCATCTAGCTCATTAGCTTGTAGGATGCGACCCATTTCCTATTTCCGTGAATTGCAATATACTTTGGCTTCTTTCCTACATGTTGGTAAGCCATGGATAGTGCAAAATGAATGAGAAAGTGACAATTGCGCTACGGAAAAATTACCAGAGTACTTGACTTAAGGCTTTCTGTAATTATAGGATTGAAGATCACCACTAGATGAATCAGTAAGCAGTCTAGACCTGTAATATCTCGTCAATAGAAATATTGGCCCTGGGGATATACTATGAAATCAACTAATCACCACTGTAGTGCCGGACATTAGATCTTGCACGGATTCGAGGATGGACATCACTCCCAGGGTTTGCTCCTTTGGTCGATTGTCCTGAGCCCACAGGAATGGTTGCATCGCTGCTGATTAGTATACTCTCCGTCGTATCGGAGATGCCGAACATGAGTACTGCTCACTAAGATGTACGTATGAGTCCAGCGTATAATACTACGATTGTCATACATTACTTTATGCAGAGGGTCGGAGATATGCTGGCCGTTATCCATGAACTTGCCCCCCCCCCCCCAACCTCCATAACTTTCAGTTGCGAAGGTCAGCTCGTAATGTAGGCTGGCTCATGCTGGCTTAGGCAGTGGAATAATCAAATGGTTATGTGACCAAATATACATCAAGGCATCATCAATAACGACAGCGAGTATCCATCCCGCAGAAGTCTTGACATTATCAAGTCCCGGAATTTGAAATGCATCTGGGGACACTTGCAACATCCAGTGCCGATTTTGGCCCGCCCTATTTTTCTCCTCTTTTTTCCATCAAGCAACAAGGCTCGATAAAATAAACATTTCCCTGTCAAGGGAACAGGGAAAATAAAAAGAAATAGCTTTTGCATATTATACAAAAGATAAATATTTTGATCAGACTGGGACTCGAACCCAGGAGGATTGCTCCATCAGGAAGTTGTGTTAAGCTGACCTTAACCTGACGCCATAACCGCTCGGCCATCTGACCATGTTCTGGTGTGCACAAACTCTGCTTATATAGATCATCCTGCGGGTGGAGAGCACCACAAGATTGGGTGGTTGGCCTGATGTGGGTTGAAAAGCGGGGCATGCATAATGGTTATACAGGGTTATGGCTTGTGTAAGTCCAGGGGCGCCAAATCATCATGCTGGAGAGTGTTGATAGACTGTTGGACATGATGAAGCTGTGCGAGTCGTGGATGGGCATGCCCGCTCACCCATGAGCCCTAAGAGTGAATGTTGAAGTGCAAAAATCCTTGAAGTTGCCTAGTCATAGGTGGCGCACTGCTTATGGAGAAGTCACCCGTTAAGAACGATGGACAGGACCACTACTGGCTGGTTGTCTTCCGCTATAGTTAGTTGAGATGTGGTTTGACACCTGCACGGGCGAGACGGCCCTCGAGACAAAGGCGTCGCCATAGGAAGCCCTTGAGCCTACATTGCAACTGCTCGATACAGTGCACTCACGTAACCTATCTCATATGCCGAAAAATCTTCCAAGGTAATTCGTACTCGTACCAAAGGAATGCTGGGGAGGCTAAACAAGGCCACAAGCCATTCTGCCAGCCACAATAACACGGCTGACGGCTGGCACGAGCAATCCGAAGAGTGGCACAAAGCCTGCAACAACAAAAAAAAAACAAAAAAAAGGGGCAATAAAAAAAATCCCACGTAGAGATCACTGAGGCTGAGCAGCAGCAAGCAATCAAAAGAAGAAAGGATGCTCAGTACACACAGAGAATACCGAGACAGAGTGGGCTCTTCAGTGACCGGCGGTGCAGCAAGCCGTTGAGTGTGTTACCGGATCACTGTCACAGCACGGTTTCACATCCGTCTCGAGACATGAACGATTGGGCAAGGTTTCGCGGGCCATGGGGTCGCAGAAATGGCTGACGACTCGCCCGGTGCACAGCCAGCCTCCACCCCCCCCCTGTTGCCCTTCCCAATCAACGTATTATTCGCTGGTGAACACGGCGTTTTGACAGCCGACCCTGTCCGTTCGTCGCCTGGGCTGGCTGGCTGGCACGATGGGAAAGTAGGGACGACGTCGTCAATTGTGGCCGGTACAACCGTCCGTCTCATGCTTTCCCAATAAAGTGGACGGCTTGGCATTTGCTTCTCTATCCTCTTTCTTCTGCTCGAACCTGTCTTGGTTTGTGAATTAACAAACTGCTTCTTGTCTCTCTCTGTTTTCTTCCTTGTTTTTTGTGTGTGTGTGTGTCAATCAACAACACCTTTGCTTGCAAACCATTGATCCTCGAACCCACTTGAGGTGGCCCTTGACTTACACTCGACGACGCATACGCATACAGACACGCAACCTAGCAGAGTCGTGTGTGCTGGACACACTCATTATTCAAAAAATGGACGCACCAACTTTGGTACAGATGCAGGTCAGAGCAACAGATGTGCCTGAAGGCTTTGTGGAGGAGAATGGACGTTTAGTCCCCTTTTGGTATTCGAGGGTAAGTGACCTAACCTAGCCTTTTTATTCAATACGAAGAGCGCACTCTCAACGAGACTTGGCTCGAATATCAAGGGGGAAAATGGAAAGCTGACCATCTCTTCTGTCATGTCATACACAGACGGGCCTGATCATCAAATGGTCAGTCTTTCTCGGCCTCCTCGTCATCCTAGCGGTGTACTCGACGGTCGGCTATATGCACGCCAAGAGGAGGATAAGAAAAGGCCTGCCGCCATTGGCATACCATAGGGTACGCAGCTCCGAAGCCTCATCAACGCCTCTCTCTCTCTCTCTGTGTGTGTGCCTCCTCGTACTGATGATCATCTCTCCAGTGGCTTGTCCCCCGCGCCGACCTGGCGCGCGTCGACCCGCGCTACGCCTACCCGCAGTCCTCCTACACAACCTACCGGCCTGATTACCACGGGCAGAATTACAACATGCAGCCCAACATGCCGCCGCCACCGCCCATGTACGATCCTGCCGGCCGTCCGCCCATCTACGATGGTCCCGCAGGAGGTACCAAGACGGCCCCCTCGCAGTGGACGCAAGGACCGACGCACCGCCCTGCGGACGAGGAGTACGGCGCCCCCGAAGGGCCACCGCCTGCGCATACCGCAGCCTCGCCTGTTGCGCCGCAGGGCACAGGATCCTCGAATCCTTATCGGCTGTAAAGGGCGGGCGGAAGTGGTTGGCGGCTGACAAAGAGCACCTGCATTGCATGCATCTGCGTGGCCCCAAGATGGATGAGACTTACTGATTTGGCCGTAACAAGTATTGAGGGTTTTGGAGGGGGAGGGGGAGGGGGGGAGGTCTGACAAATAGACCCAAGTATTGCACACTGATTTTGAGCGGATCGAAAGTTGATCAATCACCAAGCACAAGCTTTTTTTTCCCTGGAGGAATCACAAGAGCGGGTCTGTACTATGAGACAGATAACATAAACTTGAATTAATTGCTCGATTGAAAGAAAAAAAAAACTCAAATCTCTTCGCTTCTGCGCCTTTTGCCTCCCAAATGTGTATTCCAAAAAACCAAAATGAAAAAAAAAAAACTCCTCGCTTGTCCGTTTGCTGGTCATGTAAGTCCTGTAAGCTTTCAATCGGGTATCATAAGCATCAAGTTAATCGCGTCGCGTTCTTCTTTTGATCAATCAATGTCCATCGCGTCCGCGTCATCATAGTCAGGAAGCATTGTGTCCTGCGCAGGACCCGCCTCCGTGCTCGGCTGGGCCATCGGCTGGGCCGAGGGCTGGAAAACCACAGGCGTCGCAAATGTCCGCTTGGTGGGCAACGTCGTCGTCGTGGTCGTCGTGGTCGTGTGGTTCTTTCCCCGCTCTTCGGCCTGCTTCTGCCTGACCCTTGCACGTGCCTCGAGGACCGCCTTGCGCACGCTGTCCTGCTCCTCTGGCACGGTGATGGAGCTGGGGCCGTCCGAGTACAGGACCAGCTGCATGCCGGCAAGCTCCCCGTCCTTGTTCGGGAGGATGGGCCTGGGCACGGGGATGCGGTTTGCGCGCAGGTGCTTCTCGATATCGGGCAGGAAGACGAGGCGACCCTGTTCGGGCTCGGACTCGTTGTCGGAGGAGAGCTCGTCGTCCAGGTTATAGATGTAGACCTTGTGTTTCGTGTCGTCGAGCTGCATGTGCTCCTCGTCTAAAGAGGGGAGACCGGCGGCGGCGGCAGCATTGCTGACAGCCAGAGAGGGGCCTGGTGGTGGTGGTGGCGGCTGCTCGACGGGAACATAGAGTCTGGAGCCATTCTGTTCTGCGATGATGTCAGATGGGAAACAAGAACGAGACGCGCCTGGGCTTAGCAAGGGTGAAAGGAAGAAGAAGAAGAAGAAAAAGGAGACAGTACCTATGTTCAACAAGCTCATGCGTTTGGTCAGCCTCTCGTTGTTGGCATCCTGACTGTCTGCCTTTCTTTTTCGGCGCATGCGTGGTGGTGGATGCTGCTGCGGATGCTGCTGCTGTTGTTGGTAGTCTAACGGGCTGGCGGTAGTGGGTGCAGTGGTCGCTGTGGTTGGATAATACCCCTCCATGTTCTGGTATGGGGTGGAGATGTAGGTGGCAGGCATGTGTGTTTGGGGCTGACCAAGCATCATCTTCCAACGGAGATCCCTTCGATGATCCTGACTTGGCTTTTTTTCTTCTTCTTTTTCTTTCTTCTTTTCCTTCCCCCTTCCTCTCTTACTGCATATGCAGTCAGCGGGTTACCGTTACCCCTCCAATCGGACGGACCATCAACTAGTCGAGGGAAGAAAAAAAAGAAAAGGGGGGGTCAGCAGAAACCTTTGAGTCAAGCAAGACACACAAGGTTCTGCCTCCTCTTAGACCTGGGATTCTTTTGGAATTGGTGGTCAAGCGTGTCTTGTGGACCGAGATTGAGGGACCTGCGTCTTTTTTTCTTTGTTTCAAAGGATCTCTGGAGGAGGGATCGATGCAATTGATGCAGAGGCGAATCCGTGGTCTGAGGCTTAGTGGTGGTGGTGGTGCTGCTGCTGCTGCTGCTGCTGCTGGTGTTGCTGCAAATACTGCTGTTTCCTGGCCAGGGTCGAGTCTGGGGAGTGCCGAGCTGAGGCTGACGGAGAGGAACTGGGTGCCTTTTGTAGGGGCCTTGACTCATCCCAGCAGCAATTCCAGAAAGCTCTACAGGGCTATAGAACCCGCCCCAGGGACCGTTCTCGACACCCCGCGCCCACCCTCGAGCTACCCTTTGTCACTGCTCAGCCGAGCACTTTGCCCCACCAACAACATCTCTATCAGCAGCAATAATAATACTACTCACCCTCCTCCTCCTCCCCCTCCTCCTCCCGCTGCCGGCACTACTAACACCACGATTACCACCACCATCAGCGCCAGCAAAGCCGCACCATTGCTGTCGCCATCGTCAAAATTTGGATCGCTGGCCAGATCGAGAGCGATCTTGTCAACTAGACTCCCTGTTCGAAACTTCTCTCAACGACGGACAACCCCGCCAACCCCTCTGCCCATCATGTACGAGGGCAGGTGGACCGCCCTCACGGTCCGCAAGACCTTTCTTGAGTACTTCGCCGAGAGAGGGCACACGATAGGTACGATAAGACCCAGAACATGATTGCAAAGTTCTCTATTGCTACAGGAATTCTTTGCAGGCACAATGCTTCAGAAGAATGCCATGTGTACATGTGTGTTTGAGTGTGTGTGTGTGTGTAGACTTAAAGAGTCATCGAGCTGACGGCTTGTCCATCTCATAGTGCCCTCCTCCTCCGTCGTCCCTCACAATGACCCGACCCTCCTCTTCACGAATGCCGGTATGAACCAGTTCAAGCCCATCTTCCTCGGCACGGTCAACAAGTCCGACGACATGGCCTCCCTCAAGCGTGCTGCCGATACGCAAAAGTGTATCCGCGCGGGCGGAAAGCATAACGATCTCGACGATGTCGGCAAGGACTCCTACCACCACACCTTCTTCGAGATGCTGGGCAACTGGTCCTTTGGAGACTACTTCAAGAAGGAGGCCATCAGCATGTCGTGGGAGCTCTTGACAAAGGTGTACGGGCTGGATCCCTCCAGGCTCTATGTCACCTATTTCGAGGGCAACCCCGCCATGGGCCTGGACCCCGACCTGGAGGCCAAGGAGCTGTGGCAGTCTGTGGGCGTGGCGGACGACCACATTCTGCCGGGCAACATGAAGGACAACTTCTGGGAGATGGGTGACCAGGGCCCATGCGGTCCCTGTAGTGAGGTGCACTACGATAAGGTGGGCGGCCGCAATGCCGCCCACCTCGTCAACCAGGACGACCCCTTGGTGGTGGAGATCTGGAACAACGTGTTCATCCAGTTCGACAGGCAAAAGGACAAGTCCCTGAAGGCGCTCCCTGCGAAGCACGTCGATACCGGTATGGGCTACGAGCGTCTCGTCTCCGCGCTCCAGGACAAAGAATCCAACTACGCCACCGACGTGTTCACCCCGCTGTTCAATAAGATACAAGAGGTCACGAATGCTCGCCCATATACCGACAAGTACGGTAAAGACGATGTTGACGGTATAGACACGGCGTACCGTGTGGTGGCAGATCACATCAGGCTGCTTACCTTTTCCATGGCTGACGGCGCGGTTCCGAACAATGAGGGAAGAGGGTACGTGGTGCGCAGAGTGCTCCGGAGAGGCTCGCGGTATGCTCGCAAGTACTTCAACGCGGAGATCGGGTCTTTCTTCTCCAAGATCCTGCCTGCGCTCGTCGAGCAGATGGGCGAGCAGTTCCCCGAGATCGTCAAGAAGCAGAAGGATATCGCTGAGATCCTTGACGAGGAGGAGGAGGCATTCGCCAAGACCCTCGACCGCGGCGAGAAGCAGTTCGAGAAGTTTGTCGCGGATTTGAACAAGAAGGGCGAGAAGAAGCTGTCCGGCCTGCAGGTCTGGAGATTATACGACACGTATGGTTTCCCTGAGGACCTGACGAAGCTGATGAGCGAGGAGCGCGGCATGGAACCCACGGACGAGGACGACATTGCCAAGGCGAGGGAGGAGGCGCGCGAGGCCAGCAAGAAGGTCAAGGACAAGGCGCAGGAATTCCCCAAATTGAACGTACACCAGATTGCAGAGCTGGAGAACCAGCACAAGATACCAAGACCAGACTCGGAACTAAAGTACGGAAAGGGCGATATCACCGCCAAGGTCCAGCTGATCTTCACGGGCGAGAATTTTGTCGCGTCGTCCAAGGACATACCGGCGGAGACCCCTCTCGGTCTCATCCTCGACAAGACCAATTTCTACGCTGAGTCTGGTGGCCAGATCGCGGACAAGGGCCGGATCCTCGTGGATGATGACGCCGCCGAGTTCAAGGTCGAGGACGTACAGGAGTATGGAGGCTACGTCGTGCACATTGGCTACTTTGCCCATGGCTCGTTGAGCTCGGGTGACAAGGTGATCTGCGAATACGACGAGCTGCGGCGGCAGCCCATCCGCAACAACCACACGGGCACGCACATCCTCAACCACTCCCTGCGCGAGGTGCTGGGTGACGATATCAACCAGAAGGGCTCGCTCGTGGACGAAGACAAGCTGCGATTCGACTTTTCGCACAAGACAGGCGTGACAAACGAGGAGCTGAAGAAGATCGAGGACCTGTCCAATGCGTACATCAAGCAGAACGCCCAGGTCTACTACAAGGACGTGGAGCTCGACGCCGCCCGGGAGATCGAGGGCGTGCGTGCCGTGTTCGGCGAGACATACCCCAACCCTGTGCGCGTGGTCTCGGTCGGCATCGACGTGGACATGCTCCTGGAGAACCCCAAGAACCCAGAGTGGCGCAAAGTGAGCGTCGAGTTCTGCGGCGGCACCCACGTCGACCAGACAGGTATCATCAAGGACATGGTGGTCGTGGAGGAGAGCGGTATCGCCAAGGGCATCCGGCGGATGGTCGCCTACACGGGCGACGCCGCACATGAGGTGCAGCGGCTCGCCAAGGAGTTTGCCTACAGGCTGCAGGAGCTCGAGAAGCTCCCCTTCAGCCCCGAGAAGGAAGAGCAGGTCAAGCGGACGGGCGTCGAGCTGGGCCAGCTGACAATCTCGGTGCTGGAGAAGGAAGACCTGCGGCAGACGTTCGCCAAGATCCAGAAGGCGGTCGTGGACGAGCAGAAGAAGCGCCAGAAGGCGGAGAGCAAGACGGCGCTGGACACGGTGACGGGCCACTTCGCCAAGCCGGAGAATAAGGACAGCAAGTGGTTCGTCGGCCAGCTGCCCATCAGCGCCAACATGAAGGCCATCTCGGATGTCATGTCGCACTTCAAGAGCAAGGACAAGACAAAGAGCGTCTACGTCTTTGGAGGTAGCAAGGAGGGCGGTGTTGTGCATGGTGTTTATGTCGGCACTGTAAGTCATTTTCCTATCACTCTTCTTTGGAGAGAGAGAGAGAGAAAGACCGCAATTCATACTAACCGATTTCGTGATGAACAGGACCTCGCCTCCAAGGGCATCACCGCTGAGAAGTGGTCCACCACCGTCTCCGAGGTCATCGGCGGCAAAGCGGGCGGTAAGGAGCCGACGCGCCAGGGCTCGGGCACGCAGCCTGAGAGGATCGAGGAGGCGGTCGCGACGGCGGAGAAGTGGTTGACTGAGGAAATGGAGAAGCTCAAGATCTGAATTTTATTTCTTTTTCTTTCCCATCTCAAGAAAAAGAAAAGACGAAAAAAAGAGGGCTGCAGTTGAAACCAAGAAAGAAAGAAAGGGAAGACAAGACAAATCAAATGTATGGCATGGCATGGCATGGTGGGGGGGGGGGGGGAAATGGGTGGTATCATAGGGAGCTTTATAGATATTGCGCTTATCGTTTCATAACGTACTATATTTGAATACCTTGGTATGCGTATCTTTTTTTGTCTGTGAATTCTTCCTAGGCCGTGGGTGTCATGTATCACGTGGTCTATCCAAACGGCCTCAACGATGCGAAGAAGAACAAAGTGTCAGTTAAGGGGGGGTGGTATCATGTCCTCTCTCTCTCTCTTCTTTATTATGTATGAGCCCCAAAGAAAACTAGCATTCTTCACATCTCCCACCTATCCACATGAGTTGTGGTGATTATTTACATCTTCCTATAATTCCACGTCATCATGACACTGGCGTTCTTGTACCAGCTGAGCAGCGGGTTCTCGCCGTTGCGGGTCTCGCAGTCCTCGACAAAGGCCCAGCTGCGCATGAAGTCCTCGTGAGACCAGACACGGCTCAGCTTGCCCGTGATGGAGCGGTAGACGGCTTCCATGGTGGTGAAGTCGGTAGGGAACATGATGTCGAAGTAGCCTTGATGGACCTATTTTCCCGCCACACACACACACACACACATACTCCCGTTAATTTCTCTTCTTGTACGACCATCAAGCCTCGGGGGGAGAGGAAAGGGGAGAAATAAAGAACGAAAGAAGAAGAAGAAGAAGAAAAAAGACTTACCAGAGGTGTGCTGACCGGCACGGGGGTCCGCTGGTATCTGGTCTGCACGATCGGGGCATTCAACCCCTTGATGGCGTCCGGCAGGGAGTGGAAGTCGCTGGTGACCAGCTGGTGGTTTGGAAAGTACTGGTCCAGCACCTCGAAGAAGGCCATCAGGCGGGTGGGAATGTACTCGGGCTCCGACAGGTCGTCGCCGCTCCTGCGCCTCAGGCCCTCTCGCGCCCTCCGCAGGCCGCTCGCCCACAGCGGCTCCTGCTTGGGGATGCCGCGGCCGGAGCGGCTGTGGTAGGGGAGGGGATAGATGCCCTCGGTGGCGACGTGACGAAGGCGCAGGAAACGAGCGATGGTGGGGTCAGTCACGGGGGAGAAGAACTCGTAGAAGTCGCCCTCTTCGTCGATGAGCACCGTGCCCTGCAGAGGCTCCTCGGTAGCGAGGTCGTAGCGAAGCACGTCGTGGGCAAAGTTGTCGAAGACCTCGAAGGCGAGGAAGAAGCAGGGCTCGGGCACGGGATCGCGCCAGTCAAAGATGGACCTGTTGATGATGTCGACCTTGCCCCTGTGGCCCCTGGACTCGGCGGTGGCGGCCAGGGAGGCCTGCTGGACGCCGGCGAGGTTGCTCGAGATCTCGATGATCCTGTACCGTGTCCTCTCGTAGACCTCGGGCTCGACATCTCGGATGTAGTCCAGGATGTTCAGCATCAACGTGCCCCTGCCGGCGCCCATCTCGTAGATGATCAGGTCGTGGTAGGGGAAGCTGGTGTGCCTGTAGTTCTCGCAGAGGTAGCGGGCGATGGCCTCGCCGTAGTAGGGGCGGAACAGCTCGGTGGGCGTGTACCAGAGCTGGCGGGTCTCGGAGGGGCTGTCGGCGTCCAGGGCGTCCTCAAATTCAGTGTAGCGCCGCGAGAGGAGGGAGTGGAACTCGAGCTCGTCACGGATGAGGGGGAAGTCGAAGGGCTCGCCTGGTGTAAAGATGACGACCTGTTTGGAGAAGTAGCCGTAGTGAGGGTTGTAGAGGCTGTCTGTTGATCTCTCTCTCTCTCTCTCTACTGTCAGCAAGAGACACCGGCATGCCTCAAGCGACACGAAGGCTTGGTGGGAGGCGACTGGGCGAGTAAGTGACTGGACGAACCTTCGATGAAATCTCGCATCAACATCTTGACCCTCCTCGGCCTCTCAGTGGACCTTCTCAACTCCTTCGCGGTGACGAGGGGATACCGCTGCGCCTCCTCTGACCTGTCCCTGGGCAGCACATGATTCCTCTGCTGCCACCCGCGCTCCTTCTCTGCCGTCGAGGTGGGAGGACCTCTACCCCTCCCAGAAGACAAGGCACGCGACTGTCGAAGCTGGCGGCCGTGATGAAGAGCGGCGGCGAGATTGGAGAGGTTGCGACGGGCGTGGCAGGCAGGGTGAGGGTGACGAAAGAGCTGCCTGAACAGCTGGGTTACTATGGGCGAGTCCATAGGTGGTGGTGAGGGTGAGGGTTAGGAGGAGGAGGAGGAGGAGGAGGAGGAGGAGGAGGAGGAGAAGGAGGAGAAATGTAAGAGAGGTCGGGTTGGTGGCTGCGGTGCTTTGTTTCTACAGTGAGTGGTTGGAGCTTCACCACAAGAACGGTACGGTACATACAGGCTAGGGTCCACTGAGACAAAAGATGGTGGGGAGGGGCACATGATTGGTCAGAGCTCTGAAAGCCATCGAGAGACCCGACTACCCCTCCAACTGGGATCAGCAGGTACAACCACTGCATGTACCGAAGCTGGAGGTCTTGAGCTTTTCTTCTTGTGCATATGACATCAATGCTCAAATGCTCACTGGATGAGGTCTTACAAGGTCAATCAATGCAATTGTTTTCTCAATTACTTACTTCTCTTCTGGGGGGGGGGGGGGGGGGGGGGGGGGGGGGGGGGGGGGGGGGGGGGGGGGGGGGGGGGGGGGGGGGG
>JACWQW010000016.1:0-95665 GCA_014849355.1 Cryphonectria radicalis
CCCCCCCCCCCCCCCCCCCCCCCCCCCCCCCCCCCCCCCCCCCCCCCCCCCCCCCCCCCCCCCCAAGGGTGAGAAAAAAGAGCTTGACTGGGCCCCCCCCTCCCCCCCGGCCCTTGTTGCTACTGGGTGGCGAGCTAGCCGACGTGCATATCACAGACGCAAGCCTATTATGTAGGTAGGTAAGGTAGGTGTGGGCTGTCCGCGCCGCAGCTTGTAACGCACACTGCAGGTTGGGTTGCAGCTCACTATGCATGCATGCTTCTCTTCTCACACATGCCCACCCATCAACCCACACACACACACACACACACACCCTTAATAGTACTACCATGCATAATATAGTACAAAGGACCTTGTACCCCTGCCGTATGACTGCAGGAGAACCAAAGCTAAGCAGGGGGGAGGAGGAAGAGAGAGAGAGAGAGAGAGAAAGAGAGCGAGGGAGTGTAAGAGAGGTAGAGGGAAAGAGGGGTTGGGTAGCATCCCACCAGATTTCCCACGTGTTCAGAGTCTGATTCTCGAGATTTGCTTGGTCTGCATGGTCCTCTGGGCTGCTGCCGCTGGGGGGGGGAGGGGTTTGGAATCCTCCCGCTCAACGGCGGCGGGGCAGGGATGCGAGGCAGCAGACCAGGCCATGCCAGGTGCTTTTTTCTCTTGTCTCTGGCTTGTTCTCTCTGTAATGCTTCCCTTCTCTCGGTGTATCTTTCATTAGAGGGGGGGGTTAATAGAGAGAGGGCTGGGAGTGAGTGACAACTCCCCCTCTCTGTGAATGTGTATGATTTGTGTGTGTGACTGACTATTGATATGACTGGGCCGCTTCTGTACGGTGAGCCCCCGCCTCCAATGTAGTGATCTCGTCAAGTATAATGTGGTGCAGGGTCCGGTGATCTTACGACGATCGCCGACCCTGTCCTCCCTCCCTCTTGCTCTTCCTACTGGACTGCCCCAGTACCCACCCCCACGCTGTGTGCAAATATGTTGCCCCCAAAAGCTGGGTCTAGTACAGACCTCTCTCATTGGACCGTCTGATAGAAGAATAAATGATGATATCGTGAGCAGCCAGGTGACAAAACAAAAGACAAATATTCACCACCCAAAAGGACGAAAGCCTCCCCCCCCGGTATCTTCCAATACAGACGTGCATATACGTACCAATAGCGTATCCTATAATACGGTACATACAGCCAGCAACCCCTGCAGGTATCTTTTTTCTTTCTTCTTCTCCTGTCCTCCGCTCAATCACGACTCCCCTCCAACCACACCTTTCTCTGGTTCAAGTGGAGCGAACACGAGGCATGACATGACATGACGGAGTAAAGTACTGTAAGATTCTATACCGTAATAGTTTTTTTTATAAAAAAAAAATTGGAAGAAATAAAAAAGGTTGCAAGGAGAGATAAACGGTATACGGTAAGTGTCACCGCTGTCACCAGCCAGCCACGCGCAGGGAGAGCAAAACAAGGCCGACCTCCCCCCCACCCACCTTGCACGCACACAACTCCTCCTCGAGAAATTTGGTCCCGTTATGTGCCTTGGATCCTTCGCCTCGACTTCCCACGTGGTTGAGACCATTTTAGGGGACTTTTTTTCTTTTTCTTTCCTCACCATGGCGAGGGCCGCCCCTCCACCCCCCCCCTCCCGCGGCTGACAACAACCTGCCAAGTGCGGGAAGGAAGCAGGTCCGGCGTTTTTTTATTTGTTTTTTTTTTTTGGAGAAAGGGGGGGGAGGGCGGGCGTGTTCGAGGTTTCAATCCTCGAGCTCTGAAAAAGAAGATGAAAAAGAAAGAAGGGCGGGGGGGGGGGGGAAGCCGAGAAGATCAAGTGAGTGTAGTAAGAAAAAAAAGAACTGATGTGCTTGGCTCGATTGATCACATCAACTGGAGGTGGAAAGGCTCATCATTTGTTCAGCCCCGGCGCCCAGTGGTCCATTAAGCCCGGTCATCAAAGTCAGACCGATCGCCGACCACCACCAACCAAACAAGCTGTTGCAGACCGCTCTCAAGTAAGTCGCCGAGTTTTTTTTTTGGGGGGGTGTGAGTGTGAGTCCCACCAAGTGGACGTCAGTCAGCTTTTGGGTATTACATAGAATGGCGCTTGTAATCACCATTTATTGGGAGGGGAGATGTAATTTAGACGCAGGGTGGTGGTGCCAAGAGGAAAAGGGTAGCAAATCATGAGATGAATTCAGTCACATCTGAAGAAGAAGAAAGAGAAGAAGAAAAAAAAGGGGGGGGGGGGAAGCAAAAAAGAGAGGGGAAAAAAGAAAGAAAAAATCCACCATGTGTTGTACGTTACGATTGGCTAGTGGTACGAAGGAGACAATTTCCACCAAACAAGATCATGAGAGCAAATGAGTGGGTAAAAGCCCAATATCAATAGAAATGCATGGTTTTTCTTTTTGGGGGGAGGGGGTGGGAAGCAATGGTTATGCATGGCACCGACACGACAGGGCGTACAATGAGACGGCGTATGAGAGGCTTCAGGCCGTCCCCAGTAAAAAGTTTGTAGAATGGGCAAAAAAAGAAAGAAAGAAAAAAAGAAAAGAAAAGAAACTCCGGCTGGGCGGATGACCCGCTGCTAACTTCGTGTGTCTCACTCTGGGCTTCTGATCGATCAACTTTTCTTTTGGGGGGGGGGGGGCGCTACAAGTGCAAGGCGAAAATTGGTAAGGCAGAGCAGGCCCCCCTCTCACTCACTCAATCTCATGTCCCACGTCAGAAGAGGCGTGTGTGTGTGTGCGTGCGTGCGTGTGCGTGCGTGTTGCGTGCCTGCCACCAGAATTGTCCAGGCCAAGTAAATCTCGAGACAACACTACTATCCAGCCAAGGGAGGAGGAGAAGGGTGGTGGGGAGGCGGGGAGGGGGGGGCGGCGGCGAGTTTGGTTGGGAGAGGAGGGGGGAAATATGATTTACTAGGGGCCGCCTTCGACGTCAGTGTCGAAAGATGTTTGCTACCTGTGTTGGTCGCAATTCTTGCCTAATTCGAGGGGGTATGCGAAGCTGCGCAAGAAAAGAGGGAAGAAGGAGAAAAAGGAAAAAACAAAAAATGTGGACCAGGTGGCATCGATTTCGTCAGCGCGCGCTCCGAGAGATGTCCAATTCTGGGCTACACCGTCTCATGTTTGATTTGTCCCTGTTAACTGGTTACACAAGGCTGCATGTGCGCCCTCCCCCACCCCCTCCCCCGGGTCAGCACAGCCGCGGCGAGGAGAAGAGGAAGAAAGAGGTGAAGGTGGCGGTGGTCAACCTCCTCTCCCTCTCCCTCTCTTCCTCTCTTGCCTTTTGGTTTGTCTACTGATCCATCGCCATCACATTAATCAAGTGAGAAGAGACCCAAGAAAGAAAAAGAAGAAGAAAAGGGCCTTAAACCGGGGGGGGGGGAGGCGTGGGCGTGGCCCCTAAACATCCACCACACAAGAAGAGATCGGACGCAGCTCGGTGAGACGGTTGGCAACGGCTGGCCCAGACCACACACCATCTTCCCAACGCCCTTAGCCCCAAGGTGAAGTGAGAGTACTAAAAGGGCCCCAGCTGACCCCCTTTCATCAAGCCCGTTCACTCAATAGCAAGTCGCAGCAGGGGAACTAGTGCAGAGTGTCGCTATCTGGTGATACGCCCCCCTTCCCCCTCCCCTCCGTCGAGTCTCGTTTTTCCCTTCTTTCGTCACATCGAACGAGAGATGGTTTGGTCGGGTCATCATGGGGCGGCGGCGGCGGGGTTGGGCGTGTATGCTTTGTAGCGTTCAGGTGGTCTGCTAGTTCAGCCGTTTAAAGGGGGAAAAAAAAAATATTAAAAACGGTTGGCAAGGCACTCCTCGCCCTCCTCTCGTCATATTCGGTCACAGAGTGGGAGGCATGTCATTGGTCGTGTCGCTTAAGACTTTGGACAACCCGCACCCCTTTATCCTGGATAGCCTTGGCCGCCCCCCTCCCCCCCGTCCCCTTCCCCGGACCCAAGCCTCTTAAGTACTTACTCTCTCTGCCCAGAATGTCCACCAAGGGATTTGCCAAGTGTTGTTGCATTTTGCCCAGAGCCGAGAAAAGAGAGACATGAGAGAGAGGAAAAAGAAAGCCCTATACCGACAACCCCAGTGATCATCGGTGGTGTCCTGTGCCCCCCCCCCTCACCGCAAAGCGCATAGATCATTTCCATCTAGGCTACGCGGCTTTTATTTCTGTCCAAAAATAAAGTCAGCCTTACTGTGGGCCTTGACCTTTTTTTTGGGGGGGGGGGGACAATCTTTGCTCATGAGACTACTGTACTATGTAGTGATACCTCAGAAGATGTGTGCTCGACTGGTTCTGCTGGTTTCCCGCCTGGCCGCCCGCCCGCCCGGCCTTGCCATGCCCTGAATGTGATCTTTTACGCTTCAAGGTTTATTATTCTTCTTTGGACCGGCTGCGCCCCTCCCCCCAAGGGTTCCCTCGAACTCTAGTCTAGTCAGGCGGCTCAGTCATGGTGTATATTTTCTATTCGGTAAGAGGGCCGGAGCCAGGGAAGCGAGGCGATTGCGAGCCAGGTGATGGCGACGGCGTGGTGGGTCTGTGAGAGAGAGAGAGAAAAAAAGAGAGAATGTGACAGAGAGAACATGGTGTTACCGGATGCAGCGGGTCACTTCCCCATGGTTGACCGGTCAGGACAGACCCAGCACTGTACAAACAATCACAACACAGTGTTGGCTTGTCGGGTGCTCGTGTGGCTGCATTTGTGTCGGCCAGCAGGAGGTTCTGCCGCGCAGGGTTCATTCAGAATCAGCCCAGAGCGCTGGGCCTTCTTCCTCCACCTATCCCCAACCCCCGTCCACCCCCTTGTTGTGATGATGGAGCAAGGCTGCAAGGTTCCCAGACGACTCGACGACACAGCCCCATATCGAGTAGTCACTAGCGTCTAGACAAATAACCCTCTGGTCTCGGGACCGGAACTCACGTTCGATGCCCGCTCAGCTCTGTGTGGGCCTTGGTCCCCGCCTACGCATTATACATGGTATTATATAGATGGCCCTTGAACCATGGTACACATAGTAGCTCTCACTCAAAAGGTAGACAGACAGACAGACAGGCAGGCAGGCAGGCAGGCAGACATAGTAGGGCGAAATTCCTTGACTGCACATCAAGTGTGCTTCAGTAAAGAGCCTCGCAAGTGCAGACAGACAGACCGACGGACCGTGTGCTTTTCGTTCTCTCTCTCTCTCTCCGTGCCGGATCGCTTTCCACTGAATAAATAGACTCCACTGGAGAATGCGGAGAAGTGGAGTCTGTTGCGCGTACGGTGTCCCAACCGAATGGTCCGTAGGGGGAGGGGGGAGGGGAAGGAGGATTTGCTCTCCGTCCCAGTTCAGCGGGCTGGATTCTTCTTTTGTTGCATGGCACAGCAGGGACGTCATTGGCTGAAGAGGAAGGGGAGAAGGGGGGGGGGCCACCGACGGCCTGGCTGCCTGGGAAAGGCCCGCGCTGTCTCTCTCCCAGTTCGGCCCACACAAAGGTCAGACAGGAGACGGACGGTGTAGATACTGTATACAGCACGGCGCAACTTCACAGCAAGTAGAGTCGATGGCCTTGTGTGTACAAACTAGTATTTGCCTGACTGGAAAAGGGGCAAGGTTGTGAGAGACAGACAAACAGGAGAGAGAGAGAGAGAGAGAGAGTGGCCCAGTCATCCCAAGCCCATCAAATCCCGCCACGGGCTTTGACAGCCACGCATCGTCTGATCTGTGGGCCACCCGCCTATGGTCCCTCCTGGTCGTCCCTAGATTTTGATTGCCCTGTCCTTGTCCTGCTGTGCCGGGCAGCAAACAACAGGGAGAGACCCCTCCCACCTCTTTCCAAGGCGGAAAAACCAGGGGGTCGCAGCTCAATTCTCAGCATCTGCTGTCAGCACCTTATGTGATTTTCCCCTGGTCAATCACTATTGCCAAGGTCACCAAAAAAGAATCGTCCCACGGTGAGAGAGAAGGAGAGCCTGTGGTGGTTTGGGGGGGGGGGGAGGAGGAAGAAGAAGCGGGCGCACCTGCGGCGGACCAGGCTGTTCCCAGGGCCCTGGTACCCATATATTTGTTTCCGCTTTCTTGCCAGGGGAACAAAAGGACCCCTGGAGGTGTTGGTCCAACCAACTTTCACTAGCGGAAAATTGCGAGATAGGCTGTTAGGCGGGGGAAGCCGGGCCCTTTTGCGGAAACAAAAAAAAGATAGGCGGAGACGTGCCGAGTGAAGGCTATCTATCCTCCCTCCCCCCCAAGCAGTCCTGTTCCAAGCGGTAGCCGTTCGTTCCTGTGCCTGTGCTGTGGGCCTGTTTTTGTCCCAGCAGAAGAACTTGACCCTTGCGACTAGCCCTGTGCGTACATGATAATCGACGGGATGGGCGGGGGGTCTCGCTAATGCAGCTTCAATACCGACTCTGATCGTTGGCTGATTATAAATCTAGATGTGATTCTGCATGTACCACACGACGTATACACACCGTATGTAGACTGTATACCGGTCGACGACAAGCGGGTTACTGGGTCTAAGTTCTCGACGAGTCCCTGACGAGTCCTCGGGCGGCTTTGGTAGGTTCTCAGCGCATTGGCCACAGAGTAGACCACAAGAGTAGACCACACTTGCTTTGCTGGGTACTTCAGACTGGCTAGGCAGTAATGTTACGTCGGCTGGATCGTGGTGCATGGCCCTCTGGATACCTCGCTCGAGCATGTATGCAATGACAATCTCAAACTTGACAGACAGGACTGCTCGCGGCCCCCAAATGGATGGATAGCTTTGCATGCCAAGGACTCCGTGTCGCAAAATGATGCCTCCAGAGGTCTGGAGCAGAGAGGTCTGGAGCAGCAAAATGAGACACTGAGCGTGCAGCGCATTACATCGGCTTGGAAGCTGGGAGCAATTCATCGCATGTACTAACCAGCCTAGACCAGATAGGCCACTTTTCCGCCCCCACCCTTCCTGTAGATGTCACCAGCAGCACCTTTGGGATCCAGCATGACGCACGGTGGCAATCGACGCCTTGTCCGATTCTGAGCACCCAAAACAGAGCCGAGATGATCTGACTGCTTCTGTGCCTTACCATGTTCAATGCAGTAGTAGATAATGTCATGCTTGACCCGCCGCCGCCGCCGCCGCCGCCACCACCACCACCATCACGAGGATCCCCGATATGCCAAGTTGTGAATCGAGAATAGTCCATTTGTGAAGGCCTCCGCTACGTAGCAGCTGGACCGGTGTATTCATCTCGGTAACGCAACCCTGAGAGACGACGTGCATGCAGCTGTGGTGTGTTCTGAGTTTCTAGCGTCGAGGTACCATAGTAAGATCACTGGGACTTGGCTGAGCGGTAATGCGGGCTGAGGTCCCAGCCCATCTTCTAAACCGTTTCCCCTCCCCGTGGGTCTCTCTCCCTGCCGTTGGACCTGTGTCCCGCCTCGTTTCGCGCGCGTCCAGGGAGGGTCCGAGCCGTCGATCCCATACAGAATCGAGAAGACATGTCGGTGCTAGCGAAGAAGAACAGCTGATCCGGGAGAGGGGTGGCAACCTGCGTGAGGGTGTCGCCGAGATGTGGCGGGTTCTCGCTCCCGCTGACAAACGTTGGACCAAAGACCACGCCCCCGATAACAAGCGTTTTTCTTTTTGTCGTATGTTCACGGCTCGAACCAGACGCCTCCTCTCCAAGAACGAGCATACGCTACATTCGGCCTCGGACCAAACGTGGTCGCACCTGTGCTTGGCCCACACTTGACGAGGAGAGGGCTGGACCCGCGAGTGCCTTCCCGGCGATGTGTATGGCTAATGCTCCTTCTGTCAGCGAGCATGCCATCTATGCTGAGGAGAGCAGGAAAGAGAGAAAGTGGCTTGACTGATGGCAACAAAGGTGTGCCGCGTGCCGTTGTGCAAGGGACCTGACACGGCAGCATGGCAGGAGATGGGGTCACGGGAAGGATCCGCCATGCATTCCATACACGCGCGATCGAGTGATCATCGTCTCAATCCCAAGCAGGAAGAAGACTGTGTGTAACCTGTACGGCTCTTTTGATGGCGTTCTCCCTCAACCCCTCCCCCCCCCCTTCCTCCCTCCTTTGAGGACGAGACGTCCTCTCATGTGTCAACCTTCGGGGGATTAACAGGCAGCGAGTCAGGACAAGTTGGTGTGTTAGTTTTTGAGGGTGTGTACGTGAGAATGTGTGGATGCATCTCCGCGACCAAGTCAGCCCAGGATGCTGGCACCTCGAGTTGCCCGGCTGACCACACCAAGACTCCACCCCACCCTCCTCGTCCCTAGAGCCCATAATCGACATCGAGCTTGCCACGTTGCGTAGGATTTCGCGCTGGTGTGGAATGAAGGGGGGGGGGGACAGGTCGAAGGGAGGTGGTGGGTGCTGTAGTTGGGCGGTGGGTGTGAGCGTCACAGCACGCAGTCGTTATTGGAGTGCTTGGGGGGAGAGAAAGAGAAAGAAGATGTGGTCAAAACGGAGGTCCGATTTGTATGGGGACGGCGCTTAGAGCACGGACCTCATACGCGCACAGCAGGCTAGAACAAGCGCCAGCCTGTAGACGCACGCACGGGCCATTTCGTGGCCCTGTCAACCGCCTTCCCCAAATATCCAATATCAACATCACCAAACCAGCACCAAAACAGGACATCACGACCCAGGGACCAGCCCCAGCTTCAGCACCTTTCAGCTCCACCAGAACCACACCTTTCATGCCAAGCAACGACCACAAAACGAAGAGGGTTTTTTCTTTCTTTCTTTCCCCCTTCCTCCTCCTTCCGCCCACGGGTTACGTTACATCCCCCCAGATTGTTGCCACCAAAGAGCTCTACGCCGCTCAGACGCGTCGTCGAGTTTGGCCTTTGTGCCCCTCTCTTCGCCTCACGCCACGGCTGGACATGCCGGAGGAGGGACAGCCACAGCCCAAAGATAGCAGGCATAAACGTCGATCTTGAAGGAACAGGAACCAGACCTTTCGTGCGTCTGCACTTGCGACTCGGGTTTCAAGCCCTCGTGGCTCCCAAATAGCCCTAAACACGAGAGAGGGAGAAAGAGAGGCACCACCCATGGCCGCCGAGGTGGCTCCGACGTCTCAGGGGAGGGCGAGGCGACGCCGTATGTTCCACTCTGTCTTTACGACAGACCAACTTCTTTCAGCTTCGACGCCGCCGCTCCAGTCCACCCAGTCACAGTCAGCGCAATCGCAGTCCCAGTCGCAGCCGCAGTCCAGAACAGCAGCCAACGGTCAGGGTCGCATTATTGTCGGAAGCCAATTTCCCGAGGCGTCCACCTATTATTCCCCCAGTGTGACGACGTCCTTCTGGACCGCATCCCCCCTGTCACAGCCAATCTTCGGCAGGGATACGCTATCAGCTGAAGATGAGACGGGCCAACTCGCCACTGCCTGGGGCATTGTCACCTCGACGCTAGATCTATCCTCTGGTGTGCCACTGCGAGAGCCTGACGGGACATCATCATCATCATCCTCTACCCCTGAGCTCCAGTTCGCGTCCCAGGCCCAGGAGGATGAGTTCGGTCTTGCGCTTGCCAAGGTTGTTCAGGCGGGACTACTGAACAATGGCGCTGGCAGTCCCTACGATGTCTTGGCCTGGCATAGCCATCAAGTGAGGGCGCACTTTATCGACCATGAATATCGCTACCTGGCTAGGGCGTGTCGGCGGGCTGCTGTTCATGGCAAGGATGGTGATGAGGATGTCATGGAAGACATCCCTATGGTTGCCCTTCAAAGGACTGCACAGCACTTGCAGTCGACATTTCGGCAGTACTTCGCCCGCCTGTCCCTGATTATTCGGGCTGTTGAGCAAGGCAACTGCTCATTAGGGGGTCTAAATACCACGTCTGATGGTATTCTTACACGGTTCACGCACGATCTGCATGCTGTAGTCGCCGATGCTGCAGGCCCTATATTGCCAATCATGCGGGCCGTCTTTGAGCCTCTCATAGAACAGACACTGCAGATGCCCAAGGCAGAGATGAAGAACAAGCCTGCCCGTCAGACGTCCAAGCCTGGAAGCGGCGGCGGCGGTGGGGACACGCGAGAGCGCCTCCTTCAGCTTGTCGAGGCGCTGAACCAGGTCGGCATGGCTGGTGAGAGCTTTCAGGTGTTGTTTGCCGAGATCATGGATAAGAAGATGAGCGAGTACGTTCGCCAGTCATACGCCCGGGTCTGGAGATCTTCCTCCAAATCCGAGAGCGGCCGCGGGCTGGACAGGGAGGCAATCAGAGCCCTGGGCCTCTCCCAGGCCTCATGGTGCATCCTGTCGCTCTGCGACTGGGTGGAGAATTCTTTTGCCCGTCTGGCATTAGAGGTGCTGAGCCGGGTCGAAGAGACGAGCACGAAGCCAAAGATTGTGTCCCTAGCCGACGTACAGCGGTGGAAAGAGATTGGGATTGGACGCATCGCTGCCCTGAGGACCTCGGAACTCTTCGATATCGTGCTTGAGTGGCCGGCAAGCAAGGGAGCACTCGATGACCTCAAGGCCAGCGTCACGACCCCTCAGCGGCGCTGGCAACTGACCGAGGTCTTTTCGTCCGCGCTCCAGAACCGCCTGTTGCACCCAGCGCGGTCTACGTTGGACATATTGCGGGTCTACATCTCCGTGATCCGCGCGTTCCACGCTCTCGACCACTCCAAGGTCCTTCTGAGCCGCGTGGTCCCATCCCTCCAGCTTTACCTCGTTCAGCGAGAAGACGCCGTCCGTATTGTGGTCACGGGTCTGCTCGCGAGTCCAGAGGAGGTCGAGGCGGCTGAGAAGTCCTCCTTTGCTCCTCCTTCTGACGGTAGTGCAAGTAAGAAACTGGTCGAGCTTGCCGCGCTTCTCAATGATCCAGATCAGCAGCGACGAACGGACATCGACGAGGAGGATCTCGACTGGGATGATATGAACTGGGTCCCGGACCCTGTGGACGCAGGTATCAACTACAGACGTCCCAAGTCCGAGGACGTCATCGGCACTCTCATCAGCACGCTTGGGTCTGAAGAAGTCTTCATCAAGGAGTTCCAGAACATCATTTCTGAGCATCTCCTGTCCAACCAGACAGATTTTACACAGGAGAAGCGAGTACTCGATCTCCTGCAGAAGCGCTTCAGTGAATCGGCACTGCAGAACTGCGAGGTGATGATCAAGGACATTCACGACTCGCGAAAAGTTGACACGCAAATCCGCAGGGTCCAGCTGGGCCAGCCAGCGCAGCCCCCAAGGACCTTTGGAACGCCGGCCACACCACCTACATACATGGACATGGGGAGGCAGCTAGACCTGGACGAAGAGGAGGAGGGCCAGGTGCCATACCATGCGCGCATTCTGTCCCGCCTGTACTGGCCTGACATCGTGCAGGAAACGTTTAACCTGCCACGACCTGTCGCGCAGCAGCAAGAGAAGTACGAAGCTGGGTACGAACGCCTCAAGGCCTCCCGCAAACTTACCTGGCTGCACCAGCTCGGCCAAGCCACAGTTGAGCTGGAACTGGAGGACCGCACCATCAGCGTCGAGTGCAGGACCTTTGAGGCAGCTGTCATCTATGCGTTCCAGGACGGCGAAGAAGAAGTAAAAGAAGTAAAAGAAGAAAAAGAAGAAGAAGAAGAAGAAGAAGAAGAAGAAGAAGAAGAAGAAGCGGAAGGGGTTGGGGCCAGCGGCCCAGTGCGCCGCACCGTCCAGGAGCTCCAGGAGATTCTCGGGATGGATGAGGAGCTGGTGCTCCAGGCGCTCGAGACCTGGGAGCTGAAAGGGGTCATCGCCCGGTATTCCACCTCGCCCGATACGTATGTCGTGCTGGAACGCAAGGACTCGACGTTGACCAGACCGGAGCTTCATCCTTCGGCATCAGCACCGGCAGCGCTGGAAGGGGAACACCAGGTGCCGGGGATGCCGCCCAAGCCTTCTGGTGTGAAGCGGGCGGGTACGACCAGCGCGATGGACGCCAAGGAGAACGAGAGGAGGGCCATGTACTGGCAATTCATCGTGGGCATGCTGACAAACTCGATGCCTGTGGTGCCGCTTGGCCAGATGGCCATGATGATGAGGATGTTGATCCCCGATGGCTTCTCCTGGAATGACCAAGAACTGCAGGAGTTCTTGACGGAGAAGGTGGACTCGGGAGAGCTGGAGCTCGTGGGTGCGAAATACAAGCTGGCCAAGAAGTGAAAGTGACCACCGCATGAATTCTTGTGGTCGCCGGCGTCGGAAATCGAGGAGCGTTGCATTGCTAAATATTTTGTTGAGGCGGCACATCGAGATACCCCTAGGAGCACAGATTGCTACCTAAGCTGAGTGTTTATTTTTTATTTTTTCACACTACAACCACACGCGGGCCACCGCAATCAGATTTGTCGCGGCCGCCCCTGTCGCAACGCTTTGTTGTAAAGTAAAAAGCATTACCTCTGCTATATCAAGTATGCATGATGGTACGTTTTGTTTCCACATCCTGTCCCTCCCTCCCCCCGGATTTCGGTGTCCTGCCTATTCCGAGCGTGAAACATGAAATTTTTATGATAATTTGGCGACTGAGCATGGGAATCTCGCATTTTCTATTTGAGGGGGGAGGGGGGGGGGATCTCGTTAGCGAAGGGAAAAAACACCACCTGCCCGAAATGTCAACCGTCTCCGTTCCGCAGCCCACCAGCCCCCAAACCAACAGACCTCGGCGCACAGTGGGCCTTCCCCCCCCCCCCCATCCCCGGCACTGCTTTCCACCTGGAATGGAAGAAGGGAAAGTGGACCCCCCGGGCCCCCGAAGATCGAGCGATCACCACCGTGATTCTTGATGTTGGTTTCCATGTCTATGACACCGTCATCGCGGGTTCGCATGGCGGGCCGGGGCTCCCCGGCTCCTCTAACATAATACGGTATCGTCCTCTTCACGCGCTGGATACCGGATTCAGAACCTTTTACCGTGGCAGTGAGAGAGATGCACAGAGGATGAGAGCGGTCGAGAAAGGGCTGGAAAGGTTGGAAAGGGAAGGTCGTGGCTGGATCGGCTGGCCGTGTTGTCGACACGGTCTCCTTTTGTCTCTCTCTTCTTTTCCCTTCTCTCTCTGTACTTGAAGGTCGGGGCGATGCGGGAGGACGGAACGGAGGAGGGGAGGGGGGGGGGGGCGCTTGTTCGAAGCGAATGCGAGAAATGTGTTGGTATGTTGAGGACGGCTCATCAAGACAGCCAGGTTTCATGGGCTGGATCGCGATGATGGTCCCGGTTGGTTGTGGTCTACCGAGGAGGATATTTAAGAAGGGGAGGCTGCGACGGCAAGTGACGAGAGAAGGGGTAGAGAGATAGTCATACAAGAGAGAAATCGTTTGGCATAGTCCACCACCCCTTCATTTTCGTCTTCTTCATCATCATCACCATCTTCTGGCAGCATTAATAGCTGTTGGTCCTGCTACCCTTACAAATAAAGGCAATCGAAGATGCGTTCCGCGTCCATCATCACCTCCGCCCTGTCGCTGGCTGCGGCTGCCTCAGCGTCGTCTGTGTCTTCCAGGGCCACCACGTCCAACGGGACGAATGTTGTCTCTGCGAACTGGGACGGGTGAGAAAAAAAAAAGACATTGTCCCTCATCAAAAAGCCCACTACTACTACTACTTACCTATTACTCCCCCCCATCCAAGTACAGCTCCTGCTAACCCCCTCTAAATAGCGAATGCTTCTACCCCATCTCGGACTCGTCCTTTGATATCGACACCTACCTGGGCGTCTGGTACCAGGTAGCGGGCTACACGGCCATCTTCGATGCCGGCTGCAAGTGCATCACCGCCAACTACACGCTCAACGACAACGGCACCGTCCACGTCGTCAACCAGTGCCAGGAGCTGGGCCTGCCCATCAGCATCGAGGGGACGGCGGCGGCTGCGGACACGGCCTATGGTGATGCTGGTGTCTTTGTGGTGACGCTGGAAGGGTTTGGTGATGTCTGCCCTGGGCCGAACTATATTGTTCAGGGTGAGTTGATCGTGTAGCTAAAAGGGCATCAAATCTTTCTTCTACGTAAGTTGCTAAATAACTTCTCTGTATATAGAGTACGTGGAGGGTGACTATGCCATTGTGCAGTCTCCGGATTTTGCGACATTGTTTGTGCTCAGCCGCGAGCAGAACCTGACGACCACTGAGATCGACGTGAGTTTTATTTTTCATTTATTTTTTTATTCTTCCCTCGAGCCCCTGTTCTCATCCCTATATATATATATATATATATAAAAGAGAAGGGCAAGACAGACATGCAACATGCTAACCAAGCCGGCATGTGGCATTGCATACTAGACTCTGGTGGCGCGTGCAGTGGCCCTGGGCTCGGACGAGGCTCTGATTGTGACGGACAGCCAGTCTGGATGCTTTTACACCTAAAGCGACAGCATGGAAAGACGGGACTGGTTGTAAAATGCAGTGGCCTATAGTTTCATATATAAAAAGAGAGAAAAGGAGAGAATGGAGAGAAGTTTTATTCGAATTGTTATAATGCGCCAATGTTTGAGGCTCAAAGATGCGGCAGGTGACGTCACCTACTACTACTGTACACACATGCAGCAGGTGCAACCAAAGAACTGAACCGTATTCCTGCTTTGGAAGGGACAAGGGTTGCAGCCAGGTCGTCATGATGCCTAAGTGGTCCTGTCTGCCTCTGTATTTGGCGACATTTGCTGTGATACTGCGCGTATAAACAGATTATCGTTGATTGTAGTAATTACATGCCCTATACCGTCTCTTTCTCTTCTCTCTCTCCCTCTCCCTCTCCCTTCTCTCTGACTGCCCACTTACAACAAGTCATTGACTCGTGTTGTTCGAACTTTGTCAGGATAGACTCAGGGCTTGTTGGTACTTAGGAAGAGGGAGAAAAAAAAAAGGGACGACCTCATGTTGAACCTGCTGGCCGCTCATCAATCTTCTACTGCCACGACAACCAAAGGTCAAAATCCAGGAGCCTGTCTGTCAAGATGGGCATTTTTATGGAGCGCATCACGTTAACGTGCATCAATATTTTTTGTATGGATTCTTTTCTTTTATTCAGCTCACACAAGCTAAAAGCTGACTGACCGTTTCTTTTTTATTTAAGTACCGCCCTTATCCGTGATGCTCGTGGCGGGTGTCGGTATGGACTGCCTCATCAACACGCTCTGGTACGTGTACTCACCCACTTCCTCCCTCCCTCCCCCTCCTTTTTCTCCTTTTCTCATAGGCTCTTGGACAGGTTCTTATGCGGCGTCATCCCGGGCCACGTTCACGGCTTCTACATAACATGGACCTACTTCTCGAGAAAGCGCAAGGTCAAGAAGGGCAGATACCCCGGCGGGCCCAAGGCTTTCATCTACAGCAGGAAGGTCATCAACGGTGGCGCGAGCGACGAGAGGGTGAGGCAGCTGTGGAGGGCGGAGCAGAGGGCCAAGGAGGACAAGCTGATGCGGAAGCGGTCCTCCAAGAGGAGCAGCCGTTCGAGCCCGTTGAGCCCTGCGGGTGGTGGTCGTGGTGGGAGCCATCGGTGGAGTGGGCAGAGCACCGGCGTCGTTGGTAGTAGGAGGGGTTCTTGAGGGCCGCGAGCAGGCGTGGGGGCCAGTGTTTTTGGTAGTAGTAGTAGGAGGAGGCAGAGCTCCGTGATGAACTGACCGAGCGGGTGAGAGAGAGAGAGCGAGCGATTGGTGAAGCTGAGGCAGAGGAACCCGTCGGACGAGATGCATTGTATATTGAGAGTATGGTACTGTCTTGGGTTGTTAATGGGATGATTGACCAGATCGTGCAGTCTGCTGTATATACAAATCATATTCATCATCCATGCATTACACCCAGAAAACATCACGCATGACCGGAAAGACAGGCTCTATAGGAGGATGAGAAGACGTCTTAAATATTAAAGATGTACCATGGTAGTTTACCCCTGCCGTAAATACAGGTATTGTAGTAGAGAGGGTTAGGGTCGACCTTGTGCACAGACCACCAACGCCAGCCGGGGGCGCCAAAATATCTGCGAGAGGGCTTCTCCAGAGCCGATCACGAAGCTACAACTACTTTTCTCTGTCGAGACCCGCCGCACGAACAACCGAGCAAGCCCAGCCCAGCCCAGCCCGCGGCGCCGTCCAGGCCCCAACCACTTCCCACAACGATGAGCAGATCCCTCCTGCGCTCCGCGCTGGAGCTTCGCAGCCCAGTGACGCGGCTACCCCCGACCTTCCTGCTCCCCATCCGAGCCCGCTGGATCTCTTCCTCGTCCTCGTCCAGCAGCCCACAGCCCAGCATCGACACCCTCCCTACGGCGTCTGCACAGCCGCCCCTACATCCTTCATCATCATCATCAGCAGCAGCAGCAGCAGCAGCATCCGCCTCCCTCAAGTCGTCAAGGGCGCAGCAGACTTCGGCAGCCATCCACGCCAGGACGACGGCAGCCTCCACCTCAGCAGCCGCCGCAGCAACAGCAGCAGCAGCATCACCACCTGCCGACCGACTCCGCCAAACCACCTCAAGGCAGGCACCAACAGAGCCCACACCCCAGCCCGCGGCCGCAGGGCCCATCCCAGACTCGGTCCGCCAGCTCCTCCCCCTCCTGCGGTCCCAGCCCGCCCACTACATCACTGTGCACATCAACGGCCGCCCATACCTCGTAACTCCCGGCGACTCCGTCCGCCTCCCCTTCCTGATGCCCGGCGTCTCCCCCGGCGACGTCCTGCGCCTGAACCGCGCCTCCGTGCTCGGCTCGCGCGACTTCACCCTGCGGCCTACCCACCCGTCCGCCCGGAAGCCCGAGTCCAACGAGGTCGCCTATATCGACGAGAGGCTGTTTGAGTGCCGCGCCACCGTCGTCGGCGTCGACAGCGAGCCCATGCGCATCAAGGAGAAGACGAAGCGCAGGAACAGGAGGGTCCGCACTGTCAAGAGCAAGCACCGGTATACCGTCTTGCGCATCAGCGAGCTGAGGATCAAGAGCCCCGCCGAGGTGGACGAGTAACGTCTTTATTTGCTTGTTTGTCTGTGCGTGCGTCTCTGCCTGCGCGTATCCGACAGGAGCCATATGGGGAAAAGGATACTGGTCAGGCTGGAAATCAACGAGGCGATGGGCATGGGCGAGATGTGCACATGGAAGGCAGAAAAAAGAAAAGAAAAAGAAAAAAAAGAGAGAGAGAAAAAAGTAAAATGGAAGGGACACCTCAATCCGTGTTCACACACACACACACACTTAGAGAGGGCTCAGAACCTCTCCCTTCCAAGAAGAAATCGACTGGCTATTGTGCGAGGAGGACGCGGGCTGGGATGAATCCTTTTTCTTATTAACAAAAAAGATGGACAGCACGATGTCGATGTCGCTGGATGCTTGAACGCGGGGGGCTTATATGTGGATGAGAAAATTTGTCCATGCCTTCGTCTGGTCCGGCGCGTTGCGTCTGGACACCTTATGTATATATTTCCCACCAAAATACAAGGAGGCCGAGGCGGACTGCAAGATTAAAAAAAGTAAAAATTCGACCCACCAACCCAAACACCCATAGCTACAGTCAATAACATCCGACGCTGAAGTGATTTAAAACCCCCATCCTAGAGGGACTCGTGATAAAGTGTAAAGAAAGCCTCGTGACAGGAAAAGCAAATATAATCATTCTATGCAGGTGAGGTAGTAAGTAAGGTGGTATCAAAGTAGAGAGAGAGAGAACTCTCTCATTCTCTCTCTCTCTCTCTCTCTCTCTCTCAAAGCGCCGGGGAAACATTGAAGATAATAATCTGCCTCAGAAGCGAGTACAGAACAAAACAAGAAACCGCTACCCAACTCTTTTCCCTCCTCTCTATTGCTGTGAGACATTTTGATTCTTCATTCTTTTTCTGCCATTCCGTAACCCGTCATGTCTCGTCGCCAAAATTAAAAACAAAAAAAAGAAAAAGAACTCCTCAAAACAAAGAAAAGAAAAAAAAGAAAAAAACACCGCACCCAGTCGATTAGCAAGGGGTTGTGTTGTTGTGTATAGAAGAATTGGTCGCAACACAGCCAAAAAAAAAAAAAGAAAAAAAAAAAGAGGGGGTTGTTCAGGAAAAAGTAGAGAGAAAAAAAAGAACGAGTTTTGTTCCGTCATCTGCCCGCTGCAGCAACACCCTCTCCACCCTCCTTGGCCGCGATGGCCTTCTTGACGCTGGTCCAATACGCTGCAGGCCACGCAGACACAGCCTCCCCTTCTGTGGGCAGCCGCTCGCGGCACCGCGTGACCACGCTCTGGATGATTCTTCCGAGGAGCTCCTCCGTCACGGGCAGCGAGTCCTCCATGCCCGGGATGTCGACGGCGTACTCCATAGGATACAGGAACGGGTCGTTCTCGGACAAGAGCTCTGCGCACGTGGGGCGCGCATGCTGTTCGCGGTTGAGGCAGCGCCTCATGGTGCGCAGGAGCGAGGGCGGGACCCGGATGCCCCCCAAGCCCCTCTCGGGGAATTCGACCTTGTGGTTCCAGTTGATGATGGCCTGGCAGCGGGCCATCTGGTTCTGGATGTGGCCAAAGGGCGGGTTTCCATACACCATCTGGTACAGGATACATCCCAGCGACCACACATCGCTGGGCTTGCCGAGCTTCATCAGCTTGGGGCCTCTGGAACCGGGCTGCAGGGACCTGCCGCCGTGGGCAGAGGTGAAAGCATAGTGGTTCGAGTCCATGAGGCTTTCAGGCGACATGTAGTTTGGCGTGCCGATCTGTGTCTCGCGATGAACATTGACCGTCTCGTCGGTCTGGATGGCGTTCGCGATCCCAAAGTCGATGAGCTTCAGGCGGCCTTGGACAACCACAAAATTGGCCGGCTTCAGATCGCTGTGGACAATGTCGTGGGCATGGACGGCAGCCAGGCATTCGAGCATTTCTTTCCAGTAGAAGCGGATAAACACGGGGTCGAGCTTAGCTCCCTCAGGGTTCTGCCGGACTCTCAGCAGCGTGTTGAGGTCCAACTCTCCCATCTCCATGAGCTTTCAAGACAGGTATCGTTAGTTGGAGGGGTCAAACATGGATCGCAAGGCAGACAGACAGACAGACAGACTTACCAGACTCAGTATATGTTTCTCTTCGTTCAGCTCGAAATCATACAGCTGTATGACACGCTCCACATTTGACAGTTTCTGGAGGAGGCTGATCTCCCCCTTGAAGCCCTTGACCGTGTTCTCGTCGGCATTTTCAATGTTGACCCGCTTCAGGGCGAACATCTTGCCGTTCTCAGCCGTCACCCGGTACACTTTTGCACTGCCGCCCCGGCCAATACAATCCACCCTCTGGTAAGACCTTCCGTTGACCTTGAGAATCACGCTCTTCTTCTTGTTGGCCTGGGAGGTGGTGGCGGCGCCTGCCGTGGCCGTGGCAGTGTCCAGCACGCTCATCTTGGGTGGAGGTGGTGGCGGTGCTGGCCGCTGCTGTATCGGGATGACAACGTGAGGGGTCTTCTGGACGTTTTGGCTGATGGTTGCCAGAATGGGACGCTCTGGCGAAACAGCACGCGGTACGGGGCGAGACCCAATCTCGACGAGACTCGGCGACCGCAGGAGCTTCTTCTCCTGGTCCCTGTCAAGGACACTGAACGACGCCTTGCGCCTCTGGAAGGCCGACGCGCTGGGCAGCTCGTTCTCCTGATCGTGCGCCGACGGGACCTCAGGCCGCGGCTGGACAGGCTCCTCGTGGGCTGTGTCAAACTCGTCCCTCTGGGCCTCCACCCGAGAGGCAGCCCTGAGGTCTGCGTACGACTGTCGGCGGCTCCCGGCTGCCCTCAGCTCCCTGCTACTAACAGGACTGCCCGAGGCGGCAAAGTCGCGGTACGATGGTGGTGGTGCTGGTTCTGCCTCCATCTGGGCCTCTTCGTGCATCTGTGGCTCGGGCATCTCCCCGTCGCCAAACTCTCGGGCCAGCCTGTCCTCTTCGCTCTCGCGTCTCCTACCGCGGCGAGCAGGTCCGCTCAGGAAGCTCCCTGGAACCTTGCCGAGCCGCTTGACGCGCATGGAGCCCTGGGCATTCTGCTGGTCCTCTCGGGCCCTGACGCTGCCTCCGAATTTCGAGATGCTGCTCTGGTTGAGCGCAGACTGTGGCCGGGACTCGGTACGTGGCTCCTCTGGGGCCGCTTCGTGCTCACTGCGAAAGGCAGACCCGGAAAGCCTCGACCCAATGCCCGAGGAGCCGCCAGCGGACCTTTGTCTCTGTGCAGAGGACCCGGTGGCAATCTGGACCCGGCGCGCCGGCTGTGCAGGCGTGTTGACGTCGGCGGCATCCTCCAATGGTGCGGACGGACCGGCCTGCTGGACCGGCTCCTCCTCGGGGCCTCGGCTCTCGGGCCTTCGCCTGTTCGATGCAGACAGAGATCGCCTCAGTCCTCCGCCGCTGCCGCCACCAGACACCGGGCCACCACCGGGGGTGGTGCTGAGACGCACGATCCTCTTGCGCGGCGCGGGGCTGCTATCCCTCGCACGTGCTGGAGAGCTGGGCCGCGCAGAGGGGACAGATGCGCTGCCAGCCCTGACGTGACGCCTCGTCTCCCTCACGGGTCTCTCTGGTTCCGGGACGGGAACCTCCTCGACGGCGGCCGAACCGCTCCTGGCAAGATAGCTGCGCCTCCGGGTCATAATTCTGGGCTCCGGCTGGGGGTGGTGCTGGTGTTGTTGTTGTTGTTGTTGCTGCTGCTGCTGTGGCGAGGGCTGCCGGTGTACGGCGGCAGCTGCGACGTCAGATGCGCCGCCATCGTTGAGCAAGGCCTTGGTGAGAGCGCTGAGCTTCATAGGCACGGGTATCTCGTCGTCTGAGCTGTCGTGCATGGCGTCGTATTGTTGTGGCTGGGACCTGGCGCCCTCGATGGCAGATGCTGCGATCTCTCGTGCGCTGGGCACAGAAGGCTGGGACTCGCTGCGGCTGAACTGCGGCCGCGACACCGGCCTGCGCAGGGCCTGACGTGCTGATGTCCTCCGGCCCAGCGAGGTGAAATGACTACCGGCGCCCAGCGGCGTTGGCGAGGCTGCCGACATCTTTTTTTCGGCTTGACTCGTTTGGGATTGCTCGAGGATGAGTCGATCGAACCAGCCGGCGTGACTTGTGACAGGAAAAAAAGCTTGGGCCAGTAACGGCTCTGGCCCTGTTGAGTGTGTTTGTGTGTACTATTTGTTGATGACTGGCTGGCTGCGTTGCCAGAATCCTTTCAGACAAAACAAGGAGTGGATCCCTTTTGGGCGGTGGACTTGGTCGACTGCGATGCGCGCTCGTTCGTGTCATACGCTGGGAGGTGGTTGGAGAAGAAAAAATAAAATGATTCGACGTGTCCTAGAGGTCTATGGTCATGCTCGTAGCAAGCTGGTCGGCGGTTGGAAGCAATATGCAGGAACAAGAAGAGAGATGGTGGAGAGATGGGAAGAGAGGGCGAGAGGATATCGCAGGAGGGAGAAAGCGACCAAACCAGGTTTTGGGTGGGCCGCTGCAGCTTTCAGTTGTTGTTGGTGGATCTCTGTGAGCCAATCGATTCGGCCCTACCGCGTTTCCACCGCAACGCATGTCCCAAATGGGGAAGTGCTTGGCGCTGCTGCAGGCGCTGTCAAGGACACCCATGTTCCCTTGCAACTCACACAACCCAGCCTCTGTGCATGCAATTTAAAAAGTCGTCATGCGCTGGTCCGACAGACCGAAGTCGAGAGCCGCCGCCCAGATTTAGTTATATAAAGTACAACAACAACAAACAACACAAAAGCATACATTCGCGAGCACTTGCACAGTTATAATAACAATTGGACCAAACATAGACGCGTGTGGAAAGAGAGAGAGAGAGAGAGAGAGGTTGAGTATCGGAGGGTCATGAAGTCTGTTTTTGATTATGCCTGTTTCCTCATGAACTACTTTGCTGCAGCCCGTCACATCGTCTCAACGCCCTTTTCCTGGCATGAGATGACGAACCGCCTTAGTAGGCCCGTAATGGTACTCGTAAGCACCCCCGAGATATGCGTAACATTTTTTTTGTGAATTGGACCAGGGGTATCCAGACGTTTAGTCGAACAGACCGAACCCCATGTCGTCGTCGGACTCCTCCTTCTCTGTTCGAGGTGTTAGTGTTTGCGCTTATCGGCGTCTCCAGGAGGACTGCTGTCTGGCAGCATCTTGTTGTTGGACTTACCCTCTTCCTTCTCCTCCTCCTTGGGGGCCTCGGCGGCACCACCGGCGGCAGCAGCGCCACCAGCGGCAGCACCACCGGCACCGCCAGAGGGAACGGAAGCAAGCTTGGTGCTACCCTCGGAGATCAACTATGTGGTGGTATCCTTATTAGCATAACGTTTCTATGTTGCCACCCATTCGCCCTGGGGTATATGGCTGCGGTGTTTTGCATCGCTTCGCTTCGCATCGTACCTCGTTGATGTCCTTGCCCTCAAGCTCGGAGATGAGCTTGTCCAGGCGGTCGGAGTCGGCCTCAATACCAACGGACTCCAGAACCTTCTGGATGTCGCTGGAAGAGGGCTTCTCGTTGCCGCCCAGGGTGAGCAGGAGGTAGGCCGCCAGGTGCTTCATCTTGACTGATTGGGTCTGTATACGTGGAATCGAACTGTCAGTACTGTGTGACCTTGTTATGTGATTGCCGATTCTGCGATGGGCAAAACAAAAACCCCCCAAAAAAACCGGGTTTATGGAGGACCAATTCGAAGGGGGAAGGGAGAGCTTGAACTCGGTGCGCGGGCGACGGGGATAAAATAGTTTGATCGCTTGGTCGAGGGGCAACACCTCGACGAAGGCCGGCGTAGACTCACATGTTGATGGATTTAAGAAAAGAACACGAGATGTCAATCGATTTAACCGCTTGGCGGAGACTGAGTCTTCGAGTTCTTGCGTTGAAGGATTCTGGTGTTGGGTTTGGTGATGAGTCGAACGGTGTGTCGTGCGCAAAGGCTCCCAAGTAAGAAAAAGTTCGAGCTGGGGGTTTTGAGCCGGCCGGGGTCAGAATGGTGGGTTGCTGGGTGGCCCGAGCGTCTTTTTCGTACTTTTTTCCTGACCAGCTGGTCGCCAGACGGGAGCCAGCTGCGGGGTTGTCCCAGGACAGTCCAAGGCGGGCGGCTCCGTCCCCCCTGTTCACCAAGTTGATGCCCGACTTGGGTTACCGCCCAGAGAATTGCTTCTTCTTCTTAGACATTCGTCAGTTGGTCAGACCAGAGTGTGATTCGTGTGACGTTGGGCTTGTTGAGAAGCTCTGGCCTCTCTGTCGTGACCCTTCTAGAGGGTGGCTGGCCTGGAAGGGGTCATTTCCTGAACCCCTCACTGGTCGCTGTTGCTTCTGCAGCGTGTTGCTTCTGCAGTATCCAGGGCCTATCTTGTCCAACCAGATAGTGGATAGTGGGGCTTGGGGGGTGCTTGGCACACGCGCCCAGCAGCCCGTCGTGCCCATCTTTTTCCCACTGGCATCTAGCATCTCTCCCTTTCTAGCGGGTCGTAGTAGAAGTGACCTCCGGAGCATAAATACCCACTGGGATCGTCACTTTCCCCTTCTCTATCTCTCTCACACGACCACCTTTCTTTCCCTCACAAAGGTTTTCCTCTTTCCTTGCTTTCCTCCTTTGTTCTCCCGCCCCTTGGCCCTGTTTCCCGCCACCCTTGGGCTTCTCGCCCTCACCGATTTTTCTAGCTATTTCTCCCGGTTTTCCTCTCGAGACGAGTCGGCCGAGTTCGCTTATAGTTTTTTAGGCGGCAAAACGCAACATCACCACAGGGCGGAACAGCGCTTGCAGGTTGCACAAAGCAAACGGAAAACTCTGACAGGTGTGACCTGTCTGCAGCGCCAACCGAGAAGCCCCAACCATACAACCTCCCCTCCCCTCCCTTTTCCTGTGTTCCAGATGCATCAACCTTGGGTCGGTTTGATGACGATTTAAGAGGAAGAGATTCGTCTATCTGGAGAGGGTGGGACCAATCCAGGAGAGAGAGCCATCATGCCGGTAAGTCACCACCTCGTCCAGGATACATCTACACGCGGGCATCGTGGACTGATTTCGACCCCCTCCCTCCCCTCTCCTCGCAGATCGGCCAGCTGCTCGCCTCCATCACGGGCGAGACGCCCAAAGCCCCCGCAACAACAACAACAACAACGACAAGGACGCCACCACGACCAACGAATGGAACACTAGCCAAGAGGAAGGCCGATGCAGATACGAAGGGTGCTGCCGTGAAAGCCCCTAGGACTGTCCCCACTTCGACTCCCACCACTGGCTCCTCCAAGCCAGACGGTGAACCTGCCAAGACATCACGCCCTGCTGAGCGACCAACAACCGGTTACACCGGTTCGGCCAGACCATCATCAAATACCGGATCAAGGTCTCTTACCGATAGACCTTCCTCCTCCACCTCCAAGAGACCGTCCCTAGCGCAAAATGGCAGACCCTCGCCAACGTCTGCCTCCTTTTCGGGTAGTGCTCGAAGCATCCCGCCTGCGGCCTCGTCACTTGCGAAGCGCCCGGGGGTTGTGGCAGCTGCAGGTCAAGCGGCTACCACCTCAGACCCTCCCGCCAAGGTACCCAAGAAGGGGTCCATTGCCGAGATCAAGGCTCGGGCTGCTGCTCAGCAGCAAAAGTTGCAGGCTATAGGAAAGATCCAGCACAAAGCTACCGAGAGGGTGCCCACCCGGAAGGAACGGGAGGAGGCTGCTGCAGAGGAGCTACGCGCCGCAAAGAAGGGGCTCAGGCCGGGAATGAAGCTAGGTGCTGCCGGGCTTCCAGGAAAAAATGGAGCAAACAGCCTGCAGCGCAGTAATAACGGGCACCTCGACCGAAGCAGAGGAGCAGTACAGAAGCCCGTGACGGGAAAAGTCGGCAAGGCTGCCATGGTAGAAGAAAGAAAGCCCAAGAAGGCTGCCGTCACCACGGGCTACCTCGGGTCTGCCCGCCCACCTCCGAGCAAGGCCAAGCCTGGCTCTTCACGACCTGGTGGTGTACCCGGCTCTGGCCTTGGCCGTGACCGCGATCGCGAGGGTGGCAGCAGACGGCCCAATCCGATGGGTATGTTCTCCAAGCCACGACGCCAGCGAGATGAAGACTACGACGAGGACATGGACGACTTTGTCGTCGATGACGAAGAGGAAGAGGACGATGGCTACGGTTACGGCTCGCGCTACCGGTACGCCGAAGATGACGATGACTCGGATATGGAAGCCGGATACTCTGATGTGGAGGATGAGGAGGCCGCGGCCGCCAAGCTGGCCAGGCTTGAGGACGCCCGTGAGGAAGCTCTCCTGGAGAAGCGAAAGCGCGAGAAAGAGGCCCGCAGGAGGGCTGCTCTTCAGCACAGGCGCTAAAGAGGCATAACCTGGAACTTTTTCCTTAGCCTCGCCCTGGCTTCATTTTCCAAAGCACGACAACTTGCATTCATTCTACACAATGCACACCACCATCACACAACCTCGCTGGATTCTTATCTTCACTTGTCTCTTTTCTTTTCCCCCTTCCTTTATCAAAGGTTCGGCCAAGGATTGGCGTTCTGGGAAAGAATGCGATGGACCTTTCCCACGGTACGACAGAACGGTGTTCACGGTCTCAAAGGAGGACGAACCAGGTTTTTCATGGTCAGCATAGCGGTGGGCGTTTACCTACTTCTTTGTTTCTTTCAATTCTTTTCCTTCTTTTTTTCTTCTTCTTTCTGCATTTCTACATGCATTGTTTGGTCTCAAAAGATACCGATAGGAAAAACCGCCAGTATCAGACACTTTGATGATCTTTGTGCTGGGCGGTTCATCAGAAGACCCTGGTCATGTTAGATTGACCAACGGCTGGTCTTTTTAAGTAGATGTCTACTATAAAGATGAATGATAATTGCTTCACAACCCAAAATACTTCGCCCCCCTCCCCCCCACTTATGCTTTGTAAAGGCTGGTATCTATTGTGAGTGTGATGCCACACCGACTTGTCTGTGATATCAGCCATTGATTATTCTCTTGACAAACGAGGTAACAAATCTCACAAGCTACACTTTTCTATGATGGTCTCTAGCCTGCTCGAAAGACCTAAGAGCCAAAAGAGTACCGACTGACATCTGTGTAGCCTGAGTTGAGATAGCAGCAAGAGGGTGAGCTGCCCTGTTTTCATCACCGGTCACTGACAAAGAGACGAGGAAAACTTGAGGTATATACTACTTAGTTGCCCAACTCGGAAAGAAGAAGAAGGAAAAAGAACCCTCTAAAGCCCCCCCCACGGCCCCCTCCCCTTTTCACCAGTCTATGTAAGGAAAACAAACCATTCCAAACCATTCATTAGAGGCTCACAAAGATATCAAAAGCCATGAGGGTATTAGTGTTTGTCTATCCTGTCCACATTGTATGTGTTGACTTTCCCAATCTCCCTGACGTCCCTTCCATTAAAAGTCATGTTTTGACCATACCCGACTCCGGCTGGAAGATTTCAGAAACTTGGACTCGCAAAAGAACGTACCCGACTGAATGAATGGGGAACTAGAAGCTGCAGCCGCGAAACGCCTGTCTGACACTGTCAAGACTCTCTCCTCGGTTTGGTCGTGAACAAAATTCGTGCAGGAGGGTTAGCCACAGCAGGGTGGCGGCAACTGGTCAAAACAGGGAGGTTGGAAGTTGTACTTGATAGGGTGTCATTCGGCCAGACAGCCCATGGAGAGCAAGAAACTGTGCATCAAAAAGTATTGATGAACAAGAAGAATAAGGTGTGGGCAGGCCTGTGCCGAATGGTACCTTTGCAGGTGCCTCTCAAAACAAGGAGACCGCGCCCACGCAGCGCAACCACTGCCGAGGAGGTGTCAAGAATAATAAACTTCTGCGTATGCTGGACACTCTCTGAAGCGCTGCAAAAAGAAAAGTCTGCCTATGCCAGATGCCGGCTCTTAGTCGCTCTGAACACCTGTATTTCCAAACCCACTCAGGTTCCATCCTTGGTAGCGGACTGTTGGCGGCGACACGACACTGGGAGGCGGCTGAGGTGGAAGACCGCTGGCGGGCGGAGGAGGCAGAGACGACTTGGTGACAAGAGGGGCAGTATGACCATTGGTCACACCATTGTCGGCGGGCTTAGACTTTGGCTCCATCAGGCCTTTCTCCTGGAGGTACTTGATGGCCTTGACGATGGTCATGTCCTGCTGGTCCTTGTCGTTGAGGGCCAGCCGTTGCTGCAAGGTCATTCTTCCCCCGTTCATCTCTCTCTCCTTGAGTGCAGCCTCTCGGACCTCAGCGTCGTGGACGAAGCGGCACTTGCCCTTCTTGCCACATGTGCCTCCAGTAGAGTAGTATTTGCAATGCTTGGTAGGGTCGGCTTTCTTCGGAGGTGGTGGGAGGTTGGCATTAGGATCTGGTTTAGTGGACATGGACTCGGGTTTCTCGTTCTCGGACTTGACTGACGGCGACATCGAGGAACTTGCAGCGACATCGCGCATCTCGTCGCCGGCATCCTGCTGCTCGCGCTTCCGCTTCAGGCTGGATTCCACTTTCTCCAGCTCACGGCGCAGCTTGTCGGCCCTCTGCTGCTCCTTCTCAAGAGCCAGAGCACGCTCGTCTTTGGCCTCTGCCTCCTTCTCCACGGCCAGCTTGGCCTTGACGCGAGTCTTGGTGGGGAAGTTGCGCTTGCGTTCCGCGATCCACGCTGCGATGTCTGAGGGTCTGTGTCCGGGGCCGTCAGCGATCTGGAACATATACATATATAAATATATATATAAATAAAAAATACACCTGCATAGACGCAAGGAAACCTACTCCGGGGCATCAGCGCCAATCAGCTCGCTAAGCTTGGCCTCTTCGTCGAAATCATCATCAGACTCGTCGCCTGGCGTCAGACCGAGAGTATTGGTCTTGCGCTTCTTCTTCTTGCCAGCAGAGGCAGCATCAGGCTTCTGATGGTGCGTCTGAGGTGTGGCCGGCCCGCCACCTGACTTGCGGTTATTGTTATTGCTGTTGTTGTTGCTGCTGCTGTGATTATGGTTGTGATGACGGTTCTTGTTGTCATGGTACCCAGAACGCTGCTTGAAGTTGTTATTATGAAAGCCCCCACGGCCGTGATGACGGCCGTTCTGCTGATGCTGACCATCATAGTGGTGAGGAGGACCAGCCACCGCAGCCGGGGGGTAGCCCTGATAGGGTGCTGGGGGGTAGGGACCTGGTCCCTGATGAGGAGGATATGGCTGCGGCGGGTAGCCAGTGCTCACTGGAGCATTGGGATCCCTTGGCGGACCGCTGTCAAACCCCATGCGAATGGGCGGCCCCATCTGCTGAGCCTTTGGCTGCCCGTGGTGTCCTCCTCGGCCTCTTGCGGCACCATATTGCTGCTGGTGGGGTTGGTTCGGGGGAGAATGCGAGGGTGCGGGAGGGCCCCATTGCTGTGGAGGACCACTTGGCTGTTGTGGAGGAGGATGTGACTGTCCATACGGCTGCTGCGGAGGCGGTGCTGTCCCATAACCAGGCTGCTGGCCCTGCTGCGGCTGCGGCTGCTGCGGCTGCTGTTGTTGCTGCTGCTGGGGACCATATGGAGGTTGCTGCTGGTATATGTGTTGAGCGTAGTTAGGGTGGTAGTTCTGTGCAGGCAGAGCATGCTGGCCAGGGTGGTGTGGGTGTTGAGGCTGCCCCTGATCAGGCCACTGTTGCTGGTGTTGAGGGTAGGCACCCGGACCTGCCTGTGCGTGCTGGGCAGGAGGATACTGGCCACCATGCTGAGGAGCGTACGGCTGAGGCTGGTGTTGAGGAGGTTGTTGTGGTGGCTGTTGAGGATAGCCATATGGGGTCGGCGTGTGGTAATCAGGTCTCCCCCCTGGCTGCGAGTTGTTTTGTCCGCCTCCTCTACCTCCCCTGCCAGCATGCCCACCCCGACCTGTGTTCTGGTATTGCATATATTGTGGGTAGCCATAGCTAGGAGGTGCAGTGGGTGGTGGAGGAGGAGGGGGGCCGTAGCCGTAGGTCATGTTGTCGTCAAGATGTCTTGGGTTCGTCAACTAGTGGGAGTCAACTAGTGGGAGTCGTGTCTGCCTGATTACTCCTCGGAGGAAGGTTCCTGGATGGAGAAGTTGTCAAGGGGCAGGTGGGCCTTGGGAGTGAATGTCGATGACCAGAGCAGAATCGACAGCACAGGTGAGGAGGATGTGAAGAGAAGGAGAAGCAACAAAACCAACAAAACAGACCAGTGAACAGGTTGGGCCTGAACAACCAAAGAGAAAAATGTGATTCAAACAAGTCCTCTGGTGAATAACAACACTTGTCGAGAGGAATGGAGATTGTTGAGGAGCTTCAACCGCAGGGACAAGGGTGAAGAATGGTGGTGGTGGGTGGTGCTGGGTGGTTGGTAGGAGGAGTTTGGTCGATGGGAATTCAGTTGGGAGGTCTGAAGTTGAGTCCAGGCCTGTATACCCAACCCCATGCAAGTTTTCCACTGGAACCCAACTTATGTAACAGTGGAGGAGCGACCTCTGGTTGGTCCGTGCAGGAACTGAATCACCCCCAAGCGCACGTTTGGGTTCCAGCCTGAAAGCCTAGGGACGCTAGCACAGTTCTTTCTAGTGAATGAACCTCGCCCAAGTGCTGAACAAGAACCACTTGACTGCAATTGCTCAATGGTGGAGGCTGGCCAGTCAGTTCCTTTCTGAAAAGAAACCCTGTGAGCTGAGATCATCAAGACTGTGCTCTGGCACACCAGTCTCTTTCAGAGGATGCTAGCAGTTACCCGTCGGCGGCCCAAAATCACCCATCTTTTTCGGACTTGAACTCAGATCCTGCTCAAGACTCAAAAGCACTTACCTTCCGGTCAAATCACCAGACCAAAGATGTTCATCTTAGTATGCATACAACCCCCTACAACCCCCCCCCCCTCTCTCTCTCTCGTTGTGTACTACTTTTGTGTGTCCATACTGACTTGTAACTCAGACAAAAATTGCAGATCTGGTCCAGATCACCCCTCAGGATTTTCACAAGAAGAGCATGCAGGCTATTGAGGACAACATCAATGCCAAGTATGCCAACAAGGTGTGCAACCAGCCTAAGGCAGGGAGGTCTTTGGGGAAACAGGCTCCATGATTGACTGTTTGAGAATAGGTGATCCAGAAGATTGGTCTCTGTGTCTGCCTTTATGATCTCCTGTGGGCCTCTGAAGGCCTGATTGGTCATGGCACCGGAACCGCAAACGTGAATGGTATTTCAACCCTGTGGCGATGATATCCTGTTTTGAGAATCGAAGCACTAACTAAGTTCCTTTTTCCCCTTCTTCTTCTCCTTATGTATAGCCGAGTTCCGCCTCGTTGTCTTCCGGCCCTTCAAGGGCGAGGTCATCATGGGCCGTATCAGCAGGTGTTCGCCCGACGGCATCCACGGTTCGTACCCGAGTAACCCCATGTAGATCATGAGACAGGGTCCGGATACTGACCATTTGTACTTCAGTCCGCACTGATTTCTTCGACGACATCTTCGTCGAGGCCGAAGAGCTGCCCGAGGGCTGTCAGTACGACCACAACGAGCAGCTCTGGGTCTGGGAAAGCGAAAATGGTCCTCTCTACTGGGATATCCACGAGACTGTCCGCCTGGCTGTCACCGGCGAGGAGTGGAATGATCAGACCCCCACAAAGCCATCCGTCGCCCCCGGTGAGGAGGCCCCACAGGAGGTGAGACTTCCGCCCTACGTTGTGAAGGGGAGCATGAAGGCGCAAGGCCTAGGGTGCACGCTGTGGTGGGAGCTCTAAGAGAGTTTTGTTCCAATTACCATCACCACATCGGAGATGGTCTATACGAATCTATATGTCTACAGCCCGGGAACGAGGCGCCCTCTTCCCGTCTCCGCCAAAAGCTCCTGGCGGGTCTCATCAAGCCCAGATGCCCTCGAGCAGCCGGTCCTCTACATGATCAAGGACGGAATAATGCTCAATGACGGCAAGATTCTCGGCCTCGCCCAGGAATTGCTTGTCCGGATCCACGCCAGGGCCAAACATCTGCTGCTGTTGAGGGCCCATCTGGCCCATCTGCTGGGACATCTGGTTGGCAGCTGGCAGAAGAAGAGTCATTAGCTCGGAACAAACGACGAGAGGAGCATCTCCACGCCGAGAGGGGACGAGGCAGGGAGATTACATACCATTGTCACTTCCGAGGATGAAGTTGAACACGGGTTGTAGTCCAAAGATACACAAGAAATACCACGAAATGCTAGACATCCACCTGGGGTCCATGTCTTTGGTGGCCACGCCGGCCTGGAGCATGCTCTTGAACTTGATAGTGAGGGGGAACGGCAATTTCACTGGGCAGATTTTTCTCATCAGCGCTGCACACCCTTTAAAATGCCTCCCGCTTGTGGTCGTCTCTGCACCTACTGATCACGTAGCCGCTAAAGAACGCATTGATCCAGCTCATGATAAGCGTGTTTGGGATGATCATGGCCATCTGTCCCTTCATGGCGCCCATCATGCCCTCCATGGCATTGGGGTCCGTCATGGGGTTCGGCGGCGCCTGGCCCCTGTTCTCGGGCGCCTTGAGGTACGCGCCGGACTCGTACGCTGCCGTAAGCGTATCGCGGCGGACGTTGAAGGATCGCTTCGAGAGCACGTGGAAGTTGGACCGCACATTGATGCCGTGCAGGAGGGAGCGCTGCTCGCGCTGGGCTTTTTGGTCGAGAGCCTTCGGGGGAGTCGCGAGCATAACGGTGACATAGTGCCGGAGGATGCCGGTAAGAACCTGAGAGAGAGAGAGAGAGAGAGAGAGAGGAGGGTTGTCAGTGTACATGTGAGGCCTGATGGGTTGCAAGAGGAGAGGAATGGTGTATATACCATGACCACTGTGATGGGGAGGAGGATCCAGTAGCTAAGGAGAACTATTAGCTCAAGGTTTGACGTTGGAGATAACACTGCATAGCATGGAGCTCACAGTAACTGGGGATCCCTATGGATCGTCTGCACTGGGACTTGAGCCATGGTGTGCAGTCGGTGTCTGTTGCTGTCCTGAAAGCAATTCTGAGATGTCCAAAGCTGTCCCGGCCTCCCGATGTCTGAAGTGTGTTGTAGTGGTGGTGTTTGCGGCTCAGCCCCTGCCGTTGGAGCTCACCTTTGGTTGCAAGCTGCTGGAGCTAAGACCCCTGAAGGAATACTGGGCAGGCACTGCAGCTCCCCTCTAAGAGATGACAGATCGGCGCAACCAACTTCATGCTAGGAAACATTGTAAACTTCCCAAGTCTTCCCCCAGCTTCACCCAGATTATTTGCACATATCAAACATTTTGAAATTCCAAGGGGAAGCCTGAGAAGCTATTCCAGTCATGGCAGTCTCCAAGGAGAAGATTACGCTCTACAACCTTGCTGGTAAAACCGCCCTCCCATCCCAATCACCACCACAAAACAGCAGTTTAACTAAGACCCTCTCCCTCTCTCACACAGACCTCAAGAACACCTCCGACGACGCCCTCCCCAACTATCTAAACTCTCTCAAATTCAAGCAGTCCCATACCCTGACCGATGTACGACTGGGACTAGGCTACACAGCCTTCCTCCTCAGCGCCGCCTGCTTCCTCTGGGACTACAAGTTTGGCTTCGAGAACACAAAATACTACACGGCTGCCGCAGTGGTGGTCTACTCGATACTGAACTTGGCCCTGACGCTCTGGATATGGCTGAAGGAGGCCAACGTTGTCTATGTGGGGACTGCGCCTACTGGAGATGTGGTATGCTAATACTCTCCCACATTGTCTTCTTCTGGGAGGCTCTTTCTCTCTGGTGGCCCACGAATTGTTCTCGACGGAATGTCGCTTCAAGAAAAAGGACACACTTTACATGAACCAGGCATAAGCTGACTATTATTCTTTTTTCTCTCCTCAGATCGAAATAGCAACCTCTGCCAAGAAGAACGTCCCGATCTACAACCTCACCATAACCGTCACGCCCCAATCTGGCAAGCCCCAGACGTTTACCCTCAGCCGCTCCTTCACTGAGTGGTTCGATGAGAAGGGCCACTTTGTTGTCACCCCCTTCCAGATCATGCTCGCCTCCAATATCTCCATTGTGGGCCAGGCGGATCCCAAGAGGGCGCTTGCTGCATCTGAGCCAGCTGTGTCAGAAGACTTTACAGCTGAGGACCTGCAGGCCATCATTTCTGGTGAAGCGTCGGCTGAGTCAACAGGGTCTGCAGCAAAGAAGGGCGGAAAGAGGAGAAAGGCGTGAATGTAGTGTGTTATGAGATCTGGCTGTGCTTCTAAGGAGCTTGGCGTTGTTGAAAGAAAAAAAAAATTGGGTGTCGTCTTTTGTCGCTCAAGCGGTTTGCTCCGTTGGGAAAGGCTTTCACAGTTCTACGGGAGGGCGAAAAGAGACGTCGCTGCATCAATCTTCTGATAGTTCAAGGAGGAGCTTCCACTGCGTCAATAATGAAGCCATAGATACCCATCCATACTATTGTTGATGTCTCCAGAAGCGTTCGACCCCTCTTCGCTATACCTGGGTTGAAAGACCAGTCAGTCAGTCTCTCAGAGGCACGCAATCTGTCGTATATTTTCCTCTCAATTCTATTGTCTGCCTATCCTTATGCCATGTTATACGCTCTCGGCGCACGTCCGGGTATCTTTCGTCAGGAAGCGGCTAAACCCCCAGCACCAAACAGCATTGTGGTCCTCGAGTGGGCAGACCAGCCCCAAGTGAGCGACCATCTATCTGATGGAAGATCAGGTCGCAGCTTCAACAGAGGGCACACCATGGTTGTTGAGATCACCTCCCATCTAAGACTGGACAGGAACGAAAACATCGGGAAAGCTTTCCCTACCATTCTATGCCCTGCGATATCCGGAACTGCCGCTATGGTCCTGCCTGAATGCCTGATCGCAAACACTATTGAACTTTTCGAAAACCGGATCCCAAGTATGACGAGCTTTTCCGCTGAGCCCCCCCGGGGGGGGGGGACCTCCTTTTTTTCTTTTCACCACGCTCACGGCAGCTTCACAAAAGAACCAGAACAAAAATTGAATAGTACAGACGCTTTGAGAAGTACTGGATCAGGTAAGAATAAAAAGAGGTCCTTTGATAGCACCACACTAGCCGTGAGGACATCATCTTCTCACACACAACTGGTCGTGAAGTCAGTTACTCCCCGACCTTGATCCATTCATTCTTGGCTCCCTGTGCCAGCTGACGGACCTCTCTGGACTTGTCAGCATGAACAGTTGCCAGATGCATCAACACAACGTTGGCATGGGGTCGGAGCACCATCTCTTCGAGTCGAGCCGGCAGCAGTCGTAGTAGCTGGATCGATTTCTTGCGGACCTCGATCGGCTCGATCTTGTGCACGAACCGCGGCTTGAGGTCCTTGAGCGGCTCTTGCTTCCAAGGATTCGCAACCGCGTTGCTCGTCGGGTTGATGTCCAGCCCCTTTTGGTAGACGCGTATGCAGGCGCCAATGATGGTAGAGACGTGATCACGGATGGGACCGTTGCATAACTGGAGGACGACTGCACAAGCAGCGTTGATGTCGGAAGGATCTTCTGCCTTTTGCATCGCCGCGAGAGCAATCCTGAGGATCTCAGCTCTGTTCTCCTCGTACTGCTTCAACGTGAGGTTCTTAACGGCATGGAGCACGTAGACCGCGTACGTGACAGATTCCCACCGTTCCGGGCTCAGCGGGTATGCGAGCTCTAGAGCCGGGCAGATGCTCTGATAATATAGCCGCTGTTGGAAGAGACGCTTTTTTGCGGCATGGTCATGGCGTCCTGCAGGAAGCTCATCCGGAACCAGGAAGAGAAGCTGGAGAGTCCGCGCCATGTGTTTCCCCCGCCGAGGACCACCATTCACCGCCGCGCGGCTGATCGCCGTGTACAGATCCTTCCCGATGAACGGATCACCACGTCTGAGCGCTCCGGTAAGCACGTAAATAATACGGGAGAACTTGTCGAAAGGCATATTAGCCATATCGCTTGCATCGCACAAGGTATTCTGGATCTCGGCCAGCACCCTGACCCAAGCTTCAGGCCCCTTGTCCCCTTGGATGTCTGACTTTAGCAACTGGGGGTTGTATTTGTTGGCAAGCTCATAGGCGATCTGATCCCTTGCCAGGAGCACATGGGACGGAAGCTGCGAGATCGACCCGAAATCACCGACTAGCAGGTCGTGAATATCTTCACCCTGTCCAATGGCAGTGTTGTCAGTATCAAACAGCACACTCTGGAGTCCTTTGGGCTTTCTTACCAGATCCAGTACAATCTGGGGGCGAACTGCACAGGCGACGCCACGAGACATCGTTGCAATCACACCGTCGGCGTGGTACCCCCAGGGGAGGAGGCCCTCATGGCCAGAGCGCAGAGGACGGAAACATGCCACGATCTGCTGACCCAAATCCAAGGCCTGCTGGGCGGGCAGACCCAGGTCAACAAGTACGATGTGACCAATGTTACCCACCGCCTCAAGGTATCTGTTCCTCCAGAGCTCCTGAGACTCCAAAGAGCCTACTTGAAGGTCGACTCCGCCGGCGGCGAGGCTCAGGTGTTCACTGAGATGGAGATGAGCGCCTTCGGTGCCATCCTCCTTTTCCTCAGTGGCGGTCTGATACAATTGGGCCACGATGTAGACACTCAGCTGGAGGAACGAGACCACGAAGGCGGCGTCCTGCGACGTGGGCGCCTTCGCCAATAGGTGAACCACCAGAGAGGGATCAAACTGGGAGGATTGCCCAGCGACGAGGTTCGGGAAGATCGGCAGTATATCCTTGACGGCATCCTCAACTGACGCGAGGCTCCATGCTGCTTCCCAAAGGACGGGATTGCCGAGGATCTCGCGTTGTACTTCTGGGGTCTGCATGAAGCCCAGGACGCCTGTGGTCAGCGCATGGATGACCCAGAAGGAGGCTTTGACATTGACCCTCGAGGTGGAGAATATGCCCAGCAATTTCAGCATGCTACCAGCAAAGATGCTGAAATTGACCAAACCTGCTGATCTAACATCAGGTGTAATCGTGCAACCGATGAACGCAGCTTTAATACACGAATTCTGAAGGGCCGTGAAGGATCTCTCGGGAGGTGTTCCTGTCCAGTTCCTCTTGCCAATTTCATGGAGCAGGCCGGAGACTATGTTGGCATAGCCCTCTGGGTAGAACTTGACTGTCATCCTAAGAGCAGCACCAGCTGCAGTTTCGATGGCTTTGTATGCGTCTGAAGGAGCTGCAGGGCGGATACCGAAATCGTTCATGTAGCGGAATGCCAAGGTTGAACAAATCTCTTCGAGCATGGCCTTGTTCCAGTTAGACACATCATCGCTTTCGGTGTCTATAGGGCACTGCTGCTGCACGATTTGGGCGAGTCCGTCCAGAGCCTCCTTGGCGACCTCGACTTGCTCCCTGTTTGGATCGTCCACCGCATTCTCCTTCAGCTTGCTGAGATAAATGTCACGGGCTATCGTCAGCAACCGCTCGTCCTGCTTTTCTGGACGAGTTGATGGTGGGGTTAATAACTGGCGACGAGCACGAAGAAGGTTGTTGAGGATCAGCAGGAGGGTTTTGGTGTGTGTAGATGATTTTGGCTGAGTGATACCACGATGGATAGCGTCGACGATACGAGGGCTGATCTGTCGGAAAGGCTCGAGGTGTGCTCGTGCCACACTGACAAGAATTGAGCCAAGCCGTTCGGTGTAGGTTGGATTCTCGAAAAAGTCCTCAGCGCAGTCGTTCCAGACGGTGTCGACGAAATCCTTCAAATGGACGGAAGCACCCTGCAGCGCAAGGCGCCTTGTGGACATCTCAAAGACTGATAGTGTTTCCTGAATGGCCTCTGGTACCTCGCCATTTCTGACCTCATACTTGAGCGAGGACCAGATCTGGGCAAGATAAGGCAGAACGTACATCTCGATGGGCTCGTAGCCCTCGACACATGCCTTGATGGTTCGGAGAATATCAAGCTATTTACACATCAGTACCAACATAGAGGGTAGAGGACCAAATAGAATATTTAAATCACATTGGGAAGATTGGGATTGCTGGAAAAGATCAAGTGTGGAGTTATCTGCTCTGGGGGAAACTCACCTTGGCTGCAGCAGTGAGACTCGCTCCGCCGTCAAGCTTCTCCACAAGGAAAGGGATTGTGCGATGGGCGAGACGACCATTCGAGGAAAAACAAGAGTTCAAGGCATCCTTCAACTGCTGCTCGGTGACCTCGGGGCCGGCTACAGTCGACCTGCGGATAGAGATGGGAAAGAAAGGAGAGAATGACGCGAAGGCTGCGTCCGCAACCTCTGTCGATAAAACGCTCTGTTTGAGGATAGCGTTCAGATCGCGGAACCAGTGCAGGAGATTGGAAGGGTCTCTCTCCTTTCCAGCGAGGTCTAAAACCTGAAGGAGGTGCTCGCTCCCCTGGTAACGCCCCTGAAGATAGGTCCCGCACTTTCCAGTGAGGAGTAATTTCAGTAGCTGCAGAATCTCTGACCGTGTCTTTGCAAGTTGTTTGGTGTAATTCTCTGGGTCCATAGAGCCGATGGTGGAGAGAAGATCCTCAGCCAAAGAGAGGTCGAAGCTGTCCATCCAGACCAGACCGATCAGGGCTTCTGTCGCAGCTGGTATACTGGCACCCTGGAGTTGATACATGGATTTGAAAAAGTTCACAAATAATTTGACTACATGTGCTGTCAGAAGAATGTCACTCCCCCGTATCCGCAAAGGCGAGCTTACCTTCTCGTACTTGGAGTGTCGCCTTGGGCAGAGTATTCAAGGTCCGAGATATGAATTTGTGTGCTGCCATTTGTTGTCAGCAGCAAGCCCGGATGTCATAGGCAGAAGCCAATGTGTACAAAAGGCTTACCTCTTGCAGTCTTCTCGATGCTTCCCAAGTCTGAAGCCACACCTGCATCACTGTCATTGTCGTCATCATTCATGGGAGATGCCCAACGATGTATTGACATGGCCAACTGAGTGGCTGGTGATAGAGGATTGCTGCGATGGTGCTTCCAACCAAACCTGACATCTTTGTACAGCTTAGACTCAATCCTACATGGCATGTGAGGGAAGTATGACTTACAATCAGAGGCATCTGCAATGATCTTGTCTTGCTCCTCAGTTGACAGGCCATCCTGCTCGACATAGCGCTCAGCAAGGGTTTCTAGATATGGCGGCATCTTGATCTGTATGTGTGTGTGTGTGTGTGTGTGTGTGTGTGTGTGTGTGTGCGCTGAGGTTGGCGACACACTAGGGATGGAGAGTCACAAGGGTAGAGCTCTCAATTGCTATCAGAATGGGTAATCGGAAAAGAGAGAATTGTAAGACTGCAATCGCTGACGAGTTGGGAGCTGAGTCTCCAATGTTGTTGATGTTGATGTAGAAAGATTGAGTATGGGGCAGATATTGCCGTTCTGAAGGTGGGATGTCTAGCTTATGAAGAGTGCTGGAGTCCCTATAGCGTAGGCGGTCAGGTCTCTGGACCCAGGGCTTATGGTGGATATGCGCACGATGCGGCCCTGGAAGGTGCTAGGGAGAAGCGCTATCACTCTTGGGGATGGAGGGGTAGTCAGGAACCCAGCAATTTTTAGAAGTCTGCTCCTGCTATCGGAGCCGATAAGAAGCAAAAGTAGTTCCTGACTCAACTTCTGCGGAATGACTTGCGAGAGGCAGTACCGCCCAAATTCTTTTTTTTTTTTTTTTCATTCAGGGACCCTTTAGACCCAATGTCCATGGGCACAAGGGTGAATATTGCACCGAGTCAATGGAATGAATTTTCCTCGTCTACCAAGCCTGTCTTTTCCGAACCTCCCTCGCCCCTGATCTCATCACTTGGGTAGATTAGGTCCATTCTTTACAACAGGTAAGCCAGTAACTTTGAAGACCCCCAGTTCAGATACACCAGAAACCCTGGGGCCCATCATCATTGAGTGGATCCTTGTCTACTGTACAGAGCACTTGCTCGGAGGGGGAGGCTATTCACAGCTTAGCCTCGACCACACAGTTCTTGTGTAAGAGAATCCACTTGATCGGGAATTGAAGGCCCCTCAGAGGTTCAGTATTGGTGGGGGGGGGGAGGGGGGGCAAGCGTGTGGCCTCCAGATTCTGTCGCAGAGTATTTGAATACATATAATTGACTCATGAGTTGCTTCTCAGCCCAGATTTCCTATCCCACCGTGTGACGCCCTCACCACCTCGACTAGACTCTTCTCAAGTCTCCTTCTCCCCCTCCTGAGCGCTCAGCCCTTTGATACCAACAACCCGGTCAAAAAATCATGGCTACCGCACCAAAGACCTGCAAGGTCATACTTGCAGACTCCATTGCGAGGCGCCTGCTCGAGGAGGTACAGGAAACTCTGCGGTCCATCGGCAATGGCAAGCCTCGTCTTGCTGCCTTCCTAGCAAATGATGACCCAGCTGCTGTCAAGTATGCCGAGTGGTCACAAAAGACGTGCGAGGAAAAGTAAGTGGTCGAGCCACCCGTACCCCTGACGCCGACCATCGTTGCAGCAGGGAGGAGAAGCCTGGCCACCGGTCGAGGTCGAGAATCGAGGTCGCTGACAGCGGATACACAACCCCCCCCCCCCAACAGTGGCTTCGCCTTCGACCTGCGGCGAGTCGACAAAGAAGCCCTCGAGGAGGAAGTGCGCCTTGCCAATCAAGACGGCAACGTCGACGGAATCATCGTCTACTACCCCATCTGGCCCGAGAATGTGTCGCAGGACAACTACATCAAGGAGACGGTGGCGCTGGAGAAGGACGTCGAGGGTCTCTGCTTCCGGCACCTGTCCAACATGTACCACAACGAGCGCTACCTCGACCCCCCTGCCAACCTCAAGAAGTCGATCCTACCCTGCACGCCGCTCGCCATCCTCAAGATCCTCGAGCACCTGCACATCTACAACCCCATCCTCTCAGAGGGCAACAGGCTGTACGGAAAGACCATCACCGTCATCAACCGCTCCGAAGTCATCGGCCGCCCGCTCGCCGCGCTCCTGGCCAATGATGGCGCCAACGTATACTCGGTCGATATCACAGGCGTGCAGCTGTACACACGCGGCAAGGGCATCAAGAACCACCGACACCAGGTCGAGGACAAGAAGGACTGGGAGCTCAAGGATGTTCTGCCCATCAGCGACGTGGTCATCTCTGGTGTGCCCGTGGAGAGCTACAAGGTGCCCACCGATCTACTCCGTGATGGCACCGCGTGCATCAATTTCTCCTCGTACCGCAACTTTGATGGCCCGGCAGTCAAGGAGAAGGCTGCCCTGTACGTGCCCTCGGTCGGCAAGGTGACGGTCGCATGTCTGTTGCGAAACTTGGTGGTGAGTCGTCCCAGAACACTTTCTACCCTGTGGTGCTTTCCCAGTATTCCCCCCCCCCTCCTCTTCTTCTTTCTTGTGTGTGTTGACTTGTGACGTTGTTTGTGCAGCGCCTTGTTGCCAATCGTCCTACCGACAGCAGCCATCAGCAGGCCCGGAAGGAGGCCTTTACTGAGGGCTAGGTGACACATCCATCACACAATAAATACGAGCCCTAAAATGGATGTGGTGCGTGATATCTAGGGAAACAAAAGAGAAGATACCCGGGGCTCTTCCCCTCCCTGCACGGCCAGCTACTTTGCATCATCAAACACGGTAAAAAGGAGGGAAAGAAAAAGAATCGGACTCGGTTGGGAAAGGAGAGAGAGAAAGAAAAAAAAAAAGGTGTGCAATTGTCTTTTTTTCAAAAATGGATCAAAATTGGTGTTTATACCGGGTTGATTTGGACTGCAGGATACACTACAGAAGGTAGACATGGGATATATTTGGATGTCCAATTTATGATGAAAACTCTCAGACTACTTTTGTTTGTTTATGAGATGATTCTGGGGGAGAGGGGGGGGGGGGGGAAGAGGTGGAGAGTGACGATCAGATCTCTTACTTTACCAGGGTTTGAGTTGCATCGGACGATGGCAGAGACCCCCCAAAAAAAATAAAACACATGCTGCCGATGTTCCGAATTGTCAGCCCGTCGGTACACCGTTGGCGCGCGTTTGCTGCTGTCTGGGCTGAGCTGCCTTGATTTGCTGTCAGCGGACGAGAGCCCAGTGGAGAATCTGGGGCAGACTGCATGAAGTACGCATCGTATCAGACGAACACCGCTGTCATCCAGCACCACACAAAACATGCTGTGGGTTTGCTCTGATGGGCAAGTTGGTGTTTGTTGGTCACTCAGCTTGGCCTCACTTGGGTTGAGTGTGCCACCATTTTTTCCCCTTCTATTTCTGTTTCCCCCCGTCCCTTCTCCTCCTCTCTGCCTCTTCGACCTCAGCTGTATCCTCACTTAAAAAAAAAAAAAATTCAAAATCAATAGCCGTGACACTTGTCTCACACAGACCTTTTTTCTTCTTCTTTCTCGCCCGCGCCGACCTCGGGAAATGATCTTACCCTGTCCTCCCTTGTCACCCGCTGTCGACCACGCCCCCCCTGGTAAGTATTCACTGCACCCGAGGCCGAGTGGCTGCATCAGTTTCCCATTTGTTGGTCGTATCTGCAGGTGCTGGGGTGGTGCAGTGGTCTGCTGCAGGTCCATCGGCAGGCCGGGGTCCATGATATGACAGCAGATCTCGCTCGCTTTACAGACCATTTATTTTCCACCTGCAGCAGCAGTAGTAGCAGCTCCCTTTTCCCTTCCAACAGTCCCCCTTCCCTTTCGTTTCTTTTTTTTCTCCTCTCTCTCTCTCTTTTTTATCTTGTTCGCACAATACCACGAGCCTGTGATACATACATACACACACACACACACACCACGTGAATGTGTTGGGCAGCCCTGCGACGGCGGTTCAACACGACCGTGGGCCGCGGAGAGAAGAACTTGGTACAAGTCGCCATCGCCCGTCGCGAATCATCAATATGGCAAAAGGCACGTTCTTTACCTCATGGCAGCTATGGGAGGAGATGACATTTGTAAGTGCTTCAAGGACTCCCCCCCCCCCCCTCTCTCTCAGGGTTCCATTGGCGATCGGCCAATGCTCTCTATCTATTGGTGCAGACGGGGGAGTTGGGGAGGTTCACCAACGTACTACCACTACTACCTCTATTACATTGGGAAGGGGAAACGGGGTGGAACTCTATGACGAACTCCATACAGAGATGCGTGATTTCCAATGTAGACACACGAGAATGAACGCTGGATACGCAGGCAGACGGGCGTGAGGGCGTTCATGAGATCGGGGTTCCGGTTTTTTTTGGTTTTTTCTTTCTTTTTTTTCCCTTCAGATTTGAAATCCGTCGATGATGAATAGCAACTCTTGCGTTGCTATTCTTATTTTCAAACAGCACGACTGGCTGGGTTGTAGGAGGAGGAGGAGGAGGACAGCAACAACAATCGCAACAACCCGCTGATCTCACAAGCACAGGTCCTCGCGATGGGCATCGTCATCGTCTTCTTCGTCGGCCTCATCAAGCTATGGGTGGCCAACCGCCACATGCGGAAGTTCGAGCAGCTCGACGAAGAGAAGCAAGCACGCATCGCGCAGATGCGCAAGTCGGGCCTCTCGGCCAGCCGCAGGTCGCGGCTAGGGAGCGGGATCCCGTTCGGGGTTAAGGCCCTTGAGGGTGGTGTCGAGGTCGAGGGCGTCTGGGTCGCGAGGATGGCCTCCATGGCGTCCAGGCCGCCTGACAGGAAGTGGAGCTCCAGGAGGAAGATCAGGCCCCCGCCGGCCTTGCCCGCCGCCGGGACAGGTGAGCTCGGCAGTAGTAGCCGTGCTCCCGGCAGCAAGAAGGCGAGGAGGGGGTCTAGGGGTTCCAGCAGGCGGTCCGGCAAGATCTCTAGGAGAGAGATTGTGGAGCCGTCACAACAGACTCGGGAGAAGCTTGAGAACCTGTCCTTGTTGGAGGAGGAGGAGCGTCCATCCGGGGAGGGCTGGCCCGGCAGGGACAGGTCCACTGCTGCGGAGAACAACAACAACAACAACCACCACCACCACAATAACAACAACAGTGGACAAGCTCACCCCAATATCAGCCACGCTGGTGGTGGCCATGTGGGTGCCCTGGGCAGGATCCAACGAGGTCTCAAGAGGATGACCTCGTCGGACACATGGCGAGAGCAGGCTCGAAGACAACGCCAGGAGGGCAGGAGGCTGGACGCCCAGCAATTCCATGAAGGAGCAGAGGCAAAGAAGCCACAGCGCTTCTACCCTGGCCAGGACAGCTCAGCAACGCCGACGACGACAACGACGACGCCTCTGGCTGCGCCCCAGGCCAGAAGCCATGCCACTCGACAGCGAGTCAACAGCCTGCTCAGCACCCACGGAGCAACCCAGGTACCCGTGCCGCACCATCCAGTCCAGCGCCGAGCTGGGCAGCGAGATGCCTCCGATCAACAACAAGCCCTTGCCGTCCGACGAGGCCGCGATGTCGGACAGCATGATACCTCGGATGACACGCCAGACACGTCTGCAGAATCGTTCGTGACTAGTGTCGAGGTACCGCAGGCGCCTTCGCCCCCGTCGCCGACTCCCGCACCGGAGACAACGACATCAAGAGCAAGGGACAGCGCAAGCATGGCGCAGACCCAGCCCTATAGTATACCGAGGCGGTCAAGTTCTCTCCCGCGGACCTCGCCTCGCCGCAACTCATCCGAGGGGAAAGGCAGCCGAGACCGTGGCGTCGGTGCTGTCCGTGGAGAGCCCTCCTCGGCCGTCTCAGCTCAGCGATACCCTCCCAATAGCAGCCGCAGCGGGCCAGTCGTTCACACACGGACGCAGTCTGGGGGCACACTCCAGGAGCCGCACAAGCAGCAGCCAAGAACTTCCTCTACCACGCCGAGCCCGACCTCTAGCTTCCGCGATGCGTAAGTTCCCCTATATGCATGCATGGCCGTTTGATCTGACAGGAGGAGGATGAATGAACCTGATCCGCTGACTGAGAATTTTGGGAAACAAAGATACGCCAACACATCCAAGAGGAAGGTCAATGCGAACTTTGAGATCCTTCCAGCCGGCACCTTTGGATTCTCCGACCAGCAGCAGCAGCAGCAGCAGCACGACGCCATGCCGAGAAGCGAGACCGCCAGCTCTGCAACTAGTGGGCGGTCGTCGTTTGATTCGCAGGGCAGCGGTGCGAGGAGGAAGTTGCAGAAGAAGAAGAGGAAGAGTCAGAGCTAGCAGAACCAGGAGCATGATGGGCTGGACAAATCCCATTTAGTAACAGACATACTGAGTAATATATCGTATCGTGACTGCCACCCCCCCCCCCCCCACTGGTGGTGGTCGAACGGCTCTCTCTTTCTTCGAGCAGGCAAGTCGATGCTCCCAAACGCATGCCTGTCGCCTTGCCCCACGGCATTCTGAAAGGACCGGCCGACTGGACCACTGCTTGCAGGTGCCGTGACGTCAAGCTCCGAGTTTCATCAACCAGCCTAGACATGGACAGCGACCAAGACGTGACGGTGGGATGATCTCTTTTTCTCAGGTTTCAATCCCCATCATCACATGGAATATTAGTAGTCGGCAGGCCCTTCATCACCATCATCAATAACAACAACAACAACGACGACGTGAAACCAACTAAAGAAAAATGGCCGACTGTGGCACTGGCCTGCCTTTTCCGGTATGCATACAGTGTGGTCCGGGGGTGAACAACCCGTGCCACTTTAAAGTCGTTGGTAAGCATCAGTTGAAAGTCACTCCTCCTACATCGAACGCAATATTTACATGTACCCCATACTGAGACGAGTAATTACTGACTGGGTGGTTCTTGCATTCACTATTGATCAGGCCCAACCATCGGCTTCGCGGTGGCTGTCTTGCTGGCCATCGTCTGCTGGCCGCTGTCACTCTTTTGTTGCTGCTGCGCGACAGGCGCAGGGAAGAAGTGAGTCAAACCAACTCTTTACCAACCAAAAGAATACATCCCCGTGAAGGACATACATGTATATGTTTTCTTTGTGTTGACCAGCTTGTCCACAAAGGTTATTGGCATTTCCAGTTGACTCCTCGGGCGCGATATCGAACTGCTTTCCGATTTAAGACCCTAGAAGTTACTCATCCTGTAATTAAGTACTTGAGTACTTTAACTAGTAACAGGGGCTTGGTCGCCTGGGACTTCTCTCTCTTTGTATTCCATGATGAGTGGTGTAATTGGTTAATATCTGCATCTTATTTATCTTTTCTTAACCAAATCATCACGCACAAGGGGAAACTAGGAGATAGCGGAGAAGTGAAGCTGAGCGGCCGCATCGTAGCACCTACTTTTATTATGTCCGAGGGAGAGTGAGCAGTACACCCACCGAAGAAACTCAATATATATATATATATATTCTCATAGACCCTGAGGTAGACTCGGTCTGGCAATCTTTTGACTCTACTATATTCACATTCATGCCTGCGCCTTGTTGTGCTCTCAAAGCTCCTCCTACATCAACTTCATCAATATGGCATCTGTCTCACCTGCACCCAAGATCCTCCTCACAGGAGCCACAGGCTACATCGGCGGCACGATTCTCACAAATCTACTGACCTCCTCTCACCCAGCTCTGGAGAAATCCACCTTCACCTGCCTCCTCCGCGGGGCTCAGGAGCGCGGCACCCTCCTATCGTCCGCCTACGGCGCCCGCGTGCAGCCCATCATGTACACGGGCCTAGACGACCTCGAGCTCACCACGCAGGTCGCGTCAGAGCACGACATAGCCATCAACGCAGGTATAGGCTACCACGCCGCCTCAGCACAGGCCCTCCTCCGCGGCCTCGCGCGGCGCAAAGCCGCCACGGGGCGCGACGTGTGGATGGTCCACACATCGGGAACCTCGAATCTCGCAGAGCAGGCCATCTCGGGACGGTGGGTGGAGGAGGAAAAAAAGAAGAAGGGTGATCCACACCGAGATTTTGATGACGAACGGGACGATGTCTATGGGTACGAGAAGGACCGCGAGGAGGTGTACTCGTATATCCAGCGGCGCACGGAGCTGGGTGTCGTGGACACGGGACGCGCGCTGGGTGTCGAGACGGTGGTCGTGATGCCGCCTACCATCTATGGACGCGGCACGGGGCTTTTCAACAAGACGAGCGTTCAGATTCCGTCATATGTCCAGAGTGTTTTGGGATATGGGCGTGCGGTGGTTCTGGGAGACGGCACAGGTGTCCGGGATTGCCTGCATGTGGAGGACCTTGCTGCACTGTACCGGATCATCGTCTTGGACATATTGGAGAAGAAAGGGACGAGTCTGCCCAGGGCGGAGAAGGGTATCATCTTCAGCACAGGTGGCCGCTTCAGCTGGATGGACATTGCGCAAGCCGTCGCTGACGTGTGTCTAGAGGAGGGCAGGATCAAGGACCGCCAAGTGGAAAGCATCAGCCTGGGAGAAGGGGTCAAGATCTTCTCCTCGTATTTGGAGGGGGTTGACGAGGATATGTTGGAGCTGGGACTCTCGGGCAACTCTCGAACAGTTTCAAGCGTGGCCAAGAGATTGGGGTGGAAGCCCACAAGGACACAAGACGACTGGCAGAAGGGGCTGGTAGAGGACATACGAGCCACTCTGCGTGGTCAATAATTAAGCTAGGAGGACTATTACTTAGACGTTTGTTCAACACCCCAAGTGACTATATTTGAACCATCTTAAGATAATTATATTGAGTATACCTCACATCTAAGCCGGCATAATGATAACATTTCCGGGTCCGCATTGAATCCTCAATGAACATGTATCATCCGTACAAGCAATATAATAGTCGTCGTCAAACTACCATCATCAAACCAATAGTCGTGTTCCAACAAACTTCGGTAGATTGCCACCGAATGATTACTTAGGCTAAGTGAACATCTTTTGTCAGGTTCCTCAAACTCGCACTCAATCGACCCAGTCATTTTCAAACACACGGACATCACATGTAGAATCCGTCCAAGAGTGCGGTCGTCTGAATGTTTAATGTTGTGAAATGGAAAAAGACAATGTTCTGGTACAGTAGCTGTCGATTGGCCGCCCCCGCCCCCTCTTGTGAAAAACAATTTATTATGGCAATCGTCTGGATTGCTTGCTAGTCTAGTTGCGAGGAAACAACAGCCAAGGATAAATGTCATTCTTGTTACTCCTCAGTTGCATCCGATCGTCCGAGATGCTATAATACGGAGGGTCCTCTCCCCAGATTAGGCGGAATATCACTGGCCAGTGATTATATAGAGCTGTCTTGCATGTGCATTTAGACGGGACCACCGTGGCCAGCCCAGGACATGAATTCGGTACCGAGACTTTATTTATGTCAAACGATGCCAAACGCGACCAGAGAAGGCTTCATCCTTTTCTAAACATATAAATTGCCCGTGTGGCTGTCCTCCTATTTTCCCCACCAGCCATAAAAGGTGACAAGACCAGTCTCCGCTGAGCACTCTCTCTGTCCGAGACTCCAGAAGAAAAATAAGGAAGAAATAAAAAATAAAAAAAAACTTCTGCTATAGAATTATCCAACACAATGTTAAACACAAAGGTCTGGGTTCCACTCCTCCTCCTCCTGGCAGGTTCCTCCCTCGCCCTACCACAGGCCGACTACATCGAGCTCGTGCCCCGCCAGTCCTCGAGCGCGACCTGCAGCGTGGCCTCGAGCTACCCAACCGTGAGCGTCGCCAGCCTCCCGGACCCGTTCGTCACAGCAGCCGGCGAGAACGTCACCACCAAGGCCGAGTTCGACTGCCGCGCCCAAGAGATCAGCAAGATCTTCCAGCAGTACGAGCTGGGCGACTACCCGGGCCCCGCCGACTCCGTCAAGGGGACGCTCTCTGGCAACACCCTCACCGTGGCCGTCACCGTGGGCAGCAACTCAGTCAGCTACACGGCGTCCGTCTCGAAACCTTCCGGCAACGGGCCCTTCCCTGCCTTTATCACCATCGGGGGCGCCTCGATCCCCATCCCCGCGGGCGTGGCCACCGTCAACTTCAACAACGATGACTTTGCTGCCGAGGACTCCCCTTCTTCGCATGGTGTCGGCAAGTTCTTCACGCTCTTTGGTGCCAACCACAGTGCTGGTGCTCTGACGGCGTGGGCGTGGGGCGTTGATAGACTGGTTGATGCGAGTATTAGTCCTCCTCCTTGCCTGCTGCAACCTAATGAGCCACCTATCCCCCCCCCCCAAAGCCTTGATCATTATGTCTCACCTCGCCTCACATTGAACACCCATCTGACGAGTTTTTGGTTTTGTTTTTTGTTTTGTAAAAACAGGCCTTGGAACAAGTCAACGCCACGTCCGGCATTGATACGTCACGTCTTGGTGTGACAGGTTGCTCGCGCGACGGAAAGGGTGCCTTCATCGTCGGTGCTTTGGTGAACCGCATCGTCTTGACTGTGCCGCAGGAGAGCGGATCAGGAGGTGCAGCGGTATGTAATTAGTCCTCCGGATTTCTGATCTCTGCTTCCTTGCTGACCACATGTGAAAAAAAACCCATTACACACGATCCTCTCTTCTAGTGCTGGCGTGTCAGCGACTCTCAGTTCGCAGCAGGCGCCAACATCCAGACCGCGCACGAGATCGTGACAGAGAACGCCTGGTTCTCGCCCCGTTTCAACGCCTACGTCAACGAGACCTCGTCCATCCCCGAGGACCACCACCTGCTCGCAGCCCTGATCGTGCCAAGGGGCCTGTTCGTCATCGAGAACGATATTGACTGGCTGGGCCCCGTCTCTACGACGGCGTGCATGGAGGCTGGGAGGGTCATCTATAAGGCTTATGGCGTCCCGAATAACTTTGGGTTCTCGCTCGTCGGCAACCACGCCCACTGCGCGTTCCCCAGCGCGCAGACCACCGACCTGGACACGTATATCAATTACTTCTTGCTCAATAGCAGCACAGCCCCCGGGGACATCCAGGTCAGTTCGAGCCAGGTCAATTTGAGCCAGTGGGATGGGACCTGGAACGTTCCCACCCTGACCTGATCGAGAGGAGAGATTTGAATGGGTCGTCTGAAGAACACGTGTGTTCTTGACATATATGTGTTGAATTTTTTTTTCCCCCCATGAGTTCTAGGGTAGCCACGAGAAGAATATATCTATCGTCCTTCGAGAGAGGGGCCTGCTTCCCTGGTAAACCTCTTTTTATCTAGCTTTCTTTTTCCTTGCCTTGTTCCTTTTTTTGCCTTTATTTCTTCCCCCTGGTCACGTGTGATAATACTACCACCACTTTTACTCTCCCTTATGCCGGACTTCGCAAGGCTTATACTCACCAAAGGCCTTGGCAAACTCAGGAGTCGCGGCAATGCCCTTCAGGTACTCAATTGTGGCGGGCGCCTTCTTCCTCATCTCGGCGTCCAGCAGAAATCCAGACGAGAAGAACAGGGCCGCCGAGACCATCAGGTCCGCAAAGGTCAGCTGGTCTCCGACCAGGAACTTGTTTCCGCCCTTGAGTGCAGTCTCCAACTTGCCCAGGGCGCGCTCGAATGCAGCCGCCGATCTGCTGTGCTGGGCCTCGTCGTAAGGCGTGAACTTGAGAAAGATGTACAGCCACGGGTTGGCGTTGGCGACGAGCTCAGACTCGGTGAACAACGTCCACTCGGTGATCTTGGCCCTGGTCTGGGCGTTCTCGCCGAGAAGCTGGGCGGCCTTGGGGCCCGAGGCGGCGAGGTATTCCGCGATGGCGGCGCCCTCGGCGAGGCAGAAGCCGTCGGCTCCCTCGAAGCCAGGAACTTTGCCCAGAGGGAACTTGGCACGGAACTCGGGGCTCTGATTGGTAACCCCCATCTGGAACTCGGGGAACTCGAGCTCCAGGCCGTTCAGGGCAGCGATGACTTGTATCTGCATAGGGATTAGCACAGTGCATGGGGGGAGGGGGCATATGTAACGCGACGGAGGCGTGCTGCAGTCATCATTAAGTTTTTCGCTCATATCACGGAAAACTTACACGTTGCACCCGAAAGTTGTTGGGATATGAATAGACCTTGCCGAAGGGAGCCATGGCGTTTTTGTGAGTTGGTTGAGCAGGGGAGGGGATGGCGAGTCGGCGAGTTGTCGAAGTATTGTTGTCGAGTTGTCGAGAGAAGATGCTCTCCAAGACAGGCTGGGAACGCAAACATCGACTTCTAAGCACTTACTATTATATATCCCTCTCTCCCTCGGTGTCAGCTCATTGCCTTTTAGTCAGCATGTACACGTTTCTCCTGCTCCTGAAGCCTTATAAGGTTTTTGCTCGCTCGGACTCGGGGCCACTTTGTGGACCCTTGAATCGCGCGGCTGTGCGGTTGTCTCGGCGGCAGCACAATACCTAATACCCGGTCCAATGACTCGACCGCAAGAATGACAACAGGTGGGCCATGAGATAAGAAGAGCTCCCGAGCGCTTTCATATCGTCCACTCTTGTTGCATACAATGCAACATTGAGGCAGGTAACAACAGGCAGGAGTTTACATGCGGGTCGCAAGGGCGCGCACAACTTCTGGTCGACCAAGCCACGTGTCATGAGAAGAACCTTCTCGAACGAACGACTGACTGTCTGTGGGACGTAGTAAGAGGTTGCACCGGGAACCCTTGTACTGTAGTGGAATGAACTCACAGCCACATCAGAGGGAGACGAGCAATTGATCTGATCGTATCTGTCGACTTTCAGTTGCCTCCCAAAAATCAATAATGAAATTTAATCGTTACGTCTCTGCTGCTGGCTCTCCTTTCTCTGCAACGAATCGAAGAGGAAGAAGGTTCCCAGGCGACACCACGTGGAGGTCGCAGAGTCTGATTTCTGTCGCCCCGGGGGGAGGGGACTTACAGTGAGAAAGAGAGTGAGAGAGAGAGAGAGAGAGAGAGAGAGAGACTTTAAAACAGGTAGCGAGCGGCGACGCATCCGAGACCGAACGCGCTGGCGGCGATGCCGGCGACTATCTTCCACGAGAGCGTAGGAGAAGGACAGGCTGTTTTTGAGGGGGAGAGAGCCATGGGAGGGGGAGGTCGGAAGGGCTGAGCGAGTGTGGGCTTCCGTGGCCGCGGAGGAGGCGAGGGCGTCGCAGGCGGCGGCAAAAATGAACGAGTGGCGGGCTTCGGCGCCGTCGGCCGGAGAGGGAGCAGTTTAGAATCGACCGGGGGACTGAAGTCCAGGCTTGGCATCCAGCTGAAGTGAGTGACTGCAGGAGAAGGAGAGACGGGAGGCGGAGATGAGCGACTGACTGGCAAAGGGGAAGAAGCGGGAAGAAGAGGTAGAGATAGTGCCGGAGTCGGCGAGAGAGAGGACGGTGAGCGTTGGTCCAGGACACGTGAAATGACTGGGATGCCAAACTCTGGCTGTTGAGGATCTTTAGGAGATCCGAGCGAGGACGAAAAGAGCGAAGATGACACAGGGGAGATCTCGTATAGACGCCCAGGCGCTGGTGGACGATCCGAAGGAGTGGACATGACAGGTGCGGGTGCCATGGAGCCGTACTGGTCATCGAGCCACTTGTCGACGGATGCAGTGCATCGCGATGACGACGAGGCCGAGGCCGAGGCCGAATCACTGGAAGAAGCGAGTGGTGACATGGCAGGAAGGCCACGAGCCCGCGAGGAGCCTCTGGAGGAGTCAAGTTTGGAAGAACAGAGCGAGATAGGCACAGGAGACACACGAGCTAGGAAAGAAGGAGAATCCCGACGCAGAGGGGAGGCGTCAGGAAGGTCGTGGAGCCAGTCCTGGATGGAGGCAAGCCGAGCCTTGGGCGTCGGCGACAGGAAAGAGGGACAGGACGCAACGAGGATGTTGGTAAAAGAACGTGTGCTTCTCTTGGGCATTCTCCAGAAGCGAAGGCCTGCGATCATGCCCAGGAGGGAAATGGTCTCAGGGAGTGGAAGGCAGCAAGGGGAAGCATCTTGGGAATCAACAGCAGAGTTGAACCCTGGGCTGCAAATCGTGGTTACCCCAGAGCTTGCCGTAGACTGTGAGCGATAGGACCAAACCGGAGATGAAGTGAGAGGCAGGTTGGCATCGGGACTGTAAGAGTGCTCGATCCACCAGGCAGTCGTCAGCTTGGCGACCCGACGAAGGTCTCGCCGCACCTCGGATGCTGGGTCAGCGCCATCCCTGGCACGAGCGAGACCCAAGACGCGGCGCGGAGTGGTTGGTAGAGGAGGCCGCCTACAAGGCGGTGCACGAGTGACGATGGGTGAGACTGGCCGAGCAGCGGCAGAGGGTGTAGAAGGTGTAGAGCGGGTAGAAGGGTAAGTGGGGGTAGAATGGGTAGAGGGAGTAGTAATAACATGCTGAGGACGAGGGGGAGGAGGAGAGGAAGTAGCGACTGGCTGGGGAGGAGGAGGAGGAGAGAGTCTGGAAGGAGAAGCCATGGCAGTGTCAAGGAGCGACTGAAAGTTGGACATGGCGTTCTTGAAAGAAGCAAGCCGGTCGGGCGAGAGCTGTGCAAGATCAACAGAACGTGCAGCAAGCCGAGACTTTGGGAACAAGCGAGTGGTTGGCTTGGCAGGAGAGCTGTCACCAGGGAAGTGGACGCGAGCGCGATCCTTGTTATCGCCATCGTGTTGTATGTTGCTATTGTCTGTAGATTGCAAGGCCGGCTGAGGACGGTTAGATGGCGAGATGAATCTGGCGGTCTTGTTTTTTTGGTGCCTCGTAGGACTTTTCTTAATGAATATGGGGGTATGAGAAATGCGGACTGGAACCGCAGACCTCGAGAGGCCGACGCAGGGAGAAAAGGGAGATGGAGGCATTGTGTATGTGAGTGTGTGCGCGAAGCTGGTCGTGTGAGCGAGGTGAGGTTGTAGATAGAAGAAGTGGTGTCTTGTCTGAGGAGGAGAGAAAGAGAAGAAAGAAAAAAAGAAAAAAGGCGAGAATGGCGGCGGGTTTTATAAAGGACATACATAGTCAATCAAGCACGCGATCACCGTGTTTTTCTTAGAGGAGCGCGTCTGTGATCCCACCAGGCCAGATTGAGTAGAGGAGCGTTGCCACGTTCATGTCATGATGTTCTTCTATGGCCTCATTTCTCGTCCGTCCTCAGCGTTGGCTGCCTCTTAGCGCCCAATCCAAGCCATCTTCTTTGCCCTAGCGGGCCGCGCCGTTGCTCAGCTTCGGTGGCCTGGACTCGAGAGGGAGGTTCAGACTAGTGAGGATAAAAGACCAAATCGTTGCTCCTAACCTCGGAGGACCCAAGGGAAATGTGTTTAGATTGATATCACATCACATGTGAGTGCCTGACTGGTGGACGAGTCTGGACCCGTATGGATGATGGATATATGGCTTCCCTGCTAGAAGCCTTTTCGCGTTGTGTAAACCTGCCTAGCAACTGTGAGTGGAGGAGGTCCTGATGTACCACAACCGCAGATGGCTTCAGACATATTAGGTGTAGGGTAGTACAGTGAGTGTACGGTAGAGGTCTTCCCGTAAAAGACGAAGGACCTGTATTTCATACCTAAATTATACATGCCCAAGGTCGTAATGGAAGTATCGTCTTGATTTGTCGTGCTTGTGCACTCTTGAGACTGGGCAAACGCGCGCGCGTGCGCACACGATCTCAAGTCCTGTCGGTACCTGACCCCCCAAAACCAAGTATCAAGCGCATCGAGGCCAGATTCTGAAAAGTTTGCGATTCAGTGTCGAAAACACATGTAGTGGATTTCTCCCGAAACAGGAAGATGACTGGAAGCTTCCCAGGCTGGATCTGTTCGAGGACGTCTGGTTTCTCGACCGTGCTGACCAGGTACCAAGCGGTCCAAGAGCTCAAGGCCTGTTTGAACAACATCGAATGGTCTGCAGATGGCACCACATTGAGCCCATCCTTCGGGGCGGCCGGCGAGACTCCGAACTCGGTGTTGATGGCCACAAAGGCAGCAGTCGCCTTGGTGGCCTCATCTGGGAAGTACAGAAAGACACGCGCGTCGGCCTGCGGATCGAAGACGGGGTCCGGCTTGGACACACTCTGGGGGACGAATGCTTGCCATTCTTCTGGGATGGGCGGCACGGGGCCCATGTCTTGCAGCTTGAACCCCGGGGCGTCCCTGTTGAGTCGGGCTACCTCATAAGGAAGCTGGAAGGTAGCCTCTCGAAACGCCTCGTGCTGGCGGTCCAGAGGCTGAGATCGAGCCATATTGAAGCCCGTATCAATGGCGACCGTGGTTCCAGTCAATGACGCTTGATCTTGGCCTAGGACCCACGAGCCGGGAGGGAGGGTGGAGAGGTCATCTTTTGCCGCGGCCCTCTGTGCGAGTATCCTGCGAATGAATCCCATGACAATCCAGCCTGATGCAATGCCCACACACACTGCCACTGCTTGTTCTGGTGCTTCGAAGAGTCTGCGTGCAGGTGTGTTGTGGAAGAGCCCTTGAGGTTTCAACGAGTTAGCTCGACCGCGCAGCCACGAATGATTTGGGAAGGTGATCAACTCACGACGACGAGCGTCTCGGGAGGCCACTGGCAGAGTGAGCCTAGGCCGTAGCGGCGAGGTGGACGTGTAGTAGAAGAACAATGTTTTCTGGGGGCCACAACCTCCTCCAACCGCCACGCGAGATGCGCATTTCGATCCCCTTCCCAGCACCAGCACGCGATGGTGCAGCGCCGACGCCGCAGCCATAAATGCGAGTAGTTTTCAATGACAGGATGATGAGACGGACGCAACTATGAGGGTCTGTTTCAAATTAACGTCGTGGATCATCGGTTTCCGCTGTGCGGACAAGTTAACAGTGCAACAAGAAACCCTTTTCACGTCGCCGTGGTTCCTTCCTCCTCGTTGTGGAAATAAGCTCATGCTAGCCTATCGGAATGAGCGCCCCCCCCCGGTAGACCCTAACCCTGTACTTTAGGTCTCTCATTTTTGGGAAGGCGGGAGGCGGGGAGGGCGGTTTCCAAACCTCTCTTCACATGTACAGGAATAAGTAAACGCAGAGGGAGGGTTGAGGCTGGAATATAAGTAAAATCAGGTCGGATGAGCAAATGGATGATGGAAATCACCTCATGATCCATGGACGGCAGTGGCCACATGCATCAAATGGTACACGCCCCTGTAGGTCAGACACTGACCCGCATTGTAACCCACTGTTCTTCAATCTTGACCACTGAAGGATTAGCCTGAATGCAAGCCCAAAAGCCTGTGAAGTGCCACAACCTGGAACCCTCGCGCTGGCATATCGTCTTTGATGACCTGAAAATCGGCGGCTTCGTGGTCGACGAGAACTCTAACTCATTCCTCATGTTCAACGAAGACGATAGGCCCAAAAGGCTTCCGATCGACTACATCGTCCACGACACCTACCCAAGCTTACCTTGGCTCGCCCTGTCCAGTGACAATGGATGCGATCTCTGTAGGCTTTTGAGGGAAACCATCCAGTCTGAGGATGTCGACCAAGACCTCATGCAGAGTGGGTTCGACCGCGGTAGCGAGACGGAGGTCACTCCGACGATGCAGTACGTTTGGCGAGCCATGGTCTACCCGTTCGGCCTTTTTCTCTTGATTGTGAATTTATGCCTGAAGAGAGACAACAGTGCCACAGATCTTAGAGATGAAGGCCCTATCACTGGACCTTGACCCTAATTTTTGGTAACAGTCACCAATGCAAGTCACTGGCTGAGGTTTACCATCGAGTCGACTCCAGACGGTACGTGCCTAATATGCCTGGCCTAATCACGACATGTCTCGACTCATTGGACGCGCCAGCCCAGCCCAGCCCAGCCCAGCCCCTCACATATGCTGCCCTGAAGGCATCACAGCGTCCAAGATGACTTGGGTACTCAAAGAGGATGTGTCCATTACCCGGGCCATTATACCATGATTTTGACGTTTGAGCTAGGCAAAGGGAGGATCCATTGCTGAATAATGTTGTGGACTGGCCTGGAGACTCTGACTCACGCGAGCTGTGGAAGGATATGTCACAAAGAGATGAGCCATATTTCTTGAATGCAGACCGAAATAGATAATTTTGGACAGAATCACTACTGAATGACCTTGTGACATAATTATCATGCCGTCCTGAGTCCTGCGCTCCACCTTCCATTTCCTGTCCACAGTCTTTCTCTTTCTCAATTTGTTCTGACCTCTAACTCCCTTGGGACAATTTCCACAGCACTTGGTTGATCTCAGTCTCACGCGCTTCCTTCGTTCCATGGACGGCACTTGTCCGCAGCACAAAAGCCGTTGCAGCAGGGCGCAACAAATTGTCCTTGGTTATTGTAGCAGTCTCCTATAGTTCCGCCCATCGAGTGGTCAGTCACGTGAAGGTACATTTTTGTCGATGTAATCCGCGTTTAGTTGACTCAACTTACCGTATACTCCGAGGCATACGCCACTACATTTGACAGAGATGATGGGTTGCGGAGGTCCAGCCGCAATCTCGTTGATAGGAAAGATGTCCTCTGGGCGCTGCACCAAAGACGGTGCGAAGGCTACTTGGCTAGCAGTCTTGAAGGTGCAATAGTCGTAGGGGTCATAGTCTGGTGACAAGATGAGACTAACCGAGAGGTCGTTGTCTATGGTGAAGCTGTTGTGTTAGCAAAGGCCACTGTCTGTACTGTGTACCACACCCTCGTGAGCGCGTTTGTGACACGTCCGTGGTAGTTTAAGGAGAATCTAGGTGAGATTGCAGCAGATTTTATCAAGCGGCTGCACAATCATTTTGCCTACCAGTGAAGTATTCCTGTCCATCGGCTGTGATATTCAAGCTGTAGGACGCAGGACCACCCTGGAAAATCAGTGACACGGGCTGAGGCGCATCGCGTTTATCGACATGACCTGGAGTGCCAGGAAAGCCTTGAACAGAGGCAATGGCAACGAAAGCCAGAGCAGATGCAAAAAAGGTCTTCATAATGAATGCTGTGTTGTTGGTTGCAGAGAGATATGTTGCTGTGGTGATACTGTTCAAAGCTCACATATATTTCAGAACCAGGCGCTTCACCTCTTTTATAGAAGTCTCACGGCGCAAAAGTTCGGACCGAAGTAGTAGCAACAAGGCATGTACCAACACGTAGTCAGACCAAAATCTTACAATGACTGCTGATAAACTCCTTGCCATCTCTAGCTGAGCTGAAAGAACTGAAAGAGATCAATACTCAGCAACCTACTAACCAAAGGCACTCCGATCCCCGATACATCTCTTACTAGCAGCCTTGAGCAAGTATCAGCCCTAACACAATGAGCTGGAAGATAGTGCCGCGTGACCTTCAAGCCAAATCTCTCAGCCATTGGGATGTAGGATATCCTAAGCTGAGTGAAGATGTCGAGTGTGTTCGGCTTGGCATACTAATTAGGCTTGCCACAACTCGTATTCAGAATATCGTAATACAAATGTCAGCATGCATATACAATTTGTGCATATTCTATGGGCACATGATTTTTGTTTTCTGGTATTAGAGCTTCGTTCTGAGATCATACATCTTTAGTGGACTCTCTTATAAGCTTACTCCGTAGTCTCCACAAGAAGACCGCAAGGAAACCCTGGAAACGGGACGTGACAGGTGACAAGCGACCCAGATGCTAGAGACTTGGGAAACTTGAGCTGGAGACTTTAGCCCCAGACGTTCTAGAGACTAATGACAGTTGCAGATGCATCGTATCGGACTGTGGGGCACTACTAACTGGACAAAGCCAAACCCATGAGAGACAAGGTTGAATCTGACCACAGATCGTTTTAGTCTGGCTTCACTAAGCGATGTGATAGAATCTAGTGAAATTGAAGTAAGGTATAATAATTACTCGGACGCCAAGACGAGCAACCTCAAAAGAGCAAATTAGAAGGGAGTTTGATGCTTTTGTCCTTTTTCTGGCTCAGCCATTGTTCAAGTTCGTATTGCTCCGAATCAGAGTTGGCGTGGATTCACTACCAGAGTCGCAGCCCACCGTACCAGACCTCCTTCTCTACCCTCTCTTCGTTCCCAGTCCTGTACCAATCAAGTCAGCTTTAAATCCTTCCAGAAAACATATCAAAAGTAGAACACCCGCGGCATTGTCAAGAGACATGGCCTTGAGCGGGAAAGAAAAGAAAAAAATGAATAACGTACTTCATAGAAACCATCTACCGCGACAGGAGTTTGGTTAAATATCTACAACATGGTCAGTACAAGACACAGACACAGACATGATAACTCTCCGTCTTGAAAATACATACTTTGGCCAAGAACTTGGTAGCAGCTTCGTTCTTTGCTTCCCAGGTGCTGTTACCAAGTCAGTATACGTTCTGCTTCTGGGGAGGGGAAAGTCTGGCAATTCCAGCGTGTATCTGGCTGCTCTGACCGGCTCATCATAGGCAGTGATGTCTGAGAACAGGTGTCTCTGGCTGTGGCTGGGAGAAGACGAGATGAGTTCCGGAGGTGGGGGGGGGGGGGAACATACAAAGCTATGTTCTCAATAACCTTGGCTCCTGGCTCAACGCTGTCTCCCAGGATCACAGGAATGAGTTGATGCCTCCGTTCGGCCCGGGGCAGATCCCACCAAGAATTTAACACGGCGTTCATGAGCTCTGTGCCGTATCCCTGACGCCAGTACTCCTTTTTCACACATATCTCTCCCTCAGGCCAACCACAGCGTGGGAGGTCTACGCAGTCGAGAAATCCTGCCTCGCCAATCATTTCGCCGGTGGATTCCAGAAAACCACCGAAATACCAATGACGAATGTCGTGGGGTGGTTGTAGGCCCTCGATGAATCTGCGCGTCTCCTCTATATCACGGTCTGCCCGACCTCGCGTAGGTGCTAATGCGGGGATCGAGTCGTTAGCAATCACGTTATCTTCTTCTCTCTCTCCCCCTTTGCTCATTTTTCAATCATGACTCCCGAAACATTTGGAGGGCCACCCCATTCATATGAAATGCCTGAAATGAGAGGTTGAGTGCTCACAATGATACTGAGTCTCCTGCTCCGAGCGAAGTGCATGAAAAGTTTCAAGGTCCTCTGGCACGATGGGCCTGACGATCAGACGCTCCGTCTTAATGTGAGGTCGGTCTGCGATGGACGGGAGTGGCTTGATGGGAAGTTTCACGCGATAATTGAACCATGGCACAATTCTCTGGTAAAGACTCTGGAACTCTTCACCCTCAAAGGTGAGGTGAACTGTCGGTAGCGCCATCTCCTCGAATCGGGGGTATGAGATAGCTTGGGTCATTCCGTCTATGAAAGGATGAGCGTTCAGTTTGTTCCTCCTCGAGTCGATATCGACGATGTTATGTTATGATAAAGGTCTTAAGATGACGATCAAAAGACTAGTCTGGTAGTCGGGGAAGAAACCAGGAAATTGGGAGTAGAATATTGAATGTCGCGTGCCGCCCACAAGACAGCGCGATCTCCGAAGGCTAATCCAAGAAAGAAACACTGGGTTTTTAGGCGAGTACGTGGCAGTGGATTGTAATTTCAGCGGGTCCTACCGAATTTTCCAGATCAAACGATTCTTGCGTTGTCAAAGGAATATATGGGTCCTAACAGGCCCACAGCCAAGTGGTGATTGTGACAGGTCGGGTGCAGAAGCTCAAACGTTACTTGCTCAGTCTCCCCAGGGGATAGATATAGGGAGACCAGGCCATATAGGCCGGGTGTAAGTCTGCTACGACTCTAATAAACTTTCTTCGTTTGCCCTGCCTCGGGGGACCAGCCAAGATAGTGTACCCCATAGCGCGTTTACCACGGATTGATTTAGTGTTACGTAGTACTTTATGCTCTTGAGATTGTTTTCGCGCGTCCTGAATAGGCTCAGGATTCTGAAGGAGGGTGCTCTAGAATCAATCTTATCAAGGTTCATGACTCGGCAGTGCAATTACATTACCTCCAGGAGAAAGCCAAAAAGGATCGAACGCCCCAACCAAGCGTTGGCTGGTTCCCCTCAGCGGAGTTCGTTGGCTCGAAAAAAATAAAATAAAAAATAAGGATGATTGATCTGCAGGATCAAACTACGGGGTTTGTACTGACAGTGAAGCGTGATCATGATCCTGACGGGAGCCCGGGTACTGATTCCTTGACCAATTGGATTGATCCCATTCTTCCCGGCAGCGTTGGGAAGACCATAGCTGCGTCCTATACGAGTCGGAAGTATAATAATAGCATGACTGGTGAGAGCCCACAGCGCGCGCTGAGATCTTCTGTCTCTCTCTCTCTCTCCTCGGTATCATAGACAGGCGGCCGGCGTTTTCGTACTAGGAAGAAAGTTGGTTGATACACCCGAATGAAAAATTATGTGTGGTTATCATGAACAACAGAGTGACCAAGTCAGGAAAGAAAGACAAGTCTACAAACATATTGATGTTCGTTCGGGTAATAAAAAGATGAGCCATCCCCTTCCACAAACTATGTATATAGGGCGTGCCAATCTTTTGTACGTTTTCGGAAATATGTTAGACTGGGGTTTATAGGGGGAGAGTGGGGAGTCAGCTCACTTTTCAGATCCACTACTACTTAATGCTGCAGTAGGGTAGGGGATAAATAAGGGATAAGTATTGATTATATAAGCCTAGAAAGTGCTTCCTTTGGAGCATATTGTCCGTTATAAAATTGTACTGGCTAGTTGCAAGAACTGCTTTACGATGGCCGGAAAATCTCAAAATGGCATGAAGCATTTGGGGAAAACTGGCATGTCATAGACAATATCTCTCTGTAAATTTCCCGATAATTATACAGAATTTTACGAATTTCACTGCATCCATGGAAGAGAAAACACGTTGAGAGACGGCCATGGTAATTGTGGGGATATCTCTCATCCGGGGCAAAGTGACAAAAATGCAATATCATTAGAACAATGATTGAAATTACAGAGGGACCAAGCCAAAGATGGTCACTGAATAAACTTCACAGAGGTCATAGCACAGTGGTAACGAGTCATCCGGTGAATGGGGCGCATAGCGTTCAATCCATTCTGGCAAGGGGCTGCTCACATGGTACTGCTTTTGATCGCAGCACGTACCTTGTCTGGATGCTTTCTCCATGTATGTGTTAACGGTGCTTGGACACTCATCCATCCAAGATAATGCTATCTGATCTTCACTATATTTTGACGTAGAATATGTGGTCTAGTAGGAGAGAGAGACCCTATCAAGTGCAGTACAAGAGCCGGAAAAAATCACTCAATGGCTCGGGTTAAAGATGCCCGATTTAGGTCACACCCAAGACATTGGCGTATTTCAACTGGACAAGCCCGCCAATCCTCACGTTTGAGAAGTCTGGACGACGATGCGAATTTTTCAAACACATTGCCGCAGGACAAGAAGACGCAGTGAGCCTTTAGTACCAGCCGTAATACGGAAACTAGGATGAATTCAACGAATGCAAGACGGCAAGACGGGTTGATGCTGCAGCATGAAAGTGGGTCTCGAATATGAATGCTGGGTTGCCCGTTGATGTTGAGGGTGCCATTCCGGGGCGATGTAGGCAGGGTGGAGCTGGAAACCTCTTCAACAACCTGTCAAGCACGTCAAGCTTAGAAGACTGAGGGGGAGGGGCACAAGAAATATGGGCCCCGACACTGGCAGTATGCCGTCATTTGACGAACCCCTCATTTTTGAGGTATAAAACGTGTCCTACGCCCATCGTATATAACCCAAAGCTCTGCCTTTTTGCGGGAATTTCTTTTGCATTTTGTCTCTTTCCTTCTTCCAAAGTCGTCAAGTATCAGATCCATCATAAGACTCTGTCCCCTCCCCCCTCCATACCTCCAGAAAGAAAGCTTTCAAGTCAGATCCCAAGATGAGTTCTGGAAACAAGGTCAAGCTCATCTCCGGCCAGGAGATCCCGTAAGAACCCCGCGTTCGCTTCATCCTCCGCTGATCTTGACTGCCCCAATCACCCCATTCCCCTCCCCTCCTCTCGCCACCCAACCGACATTCTTGCATGACCACGCGCAGCTTTGACAGGTTTTTCTGATCTGACACCACTTTTTCTTTGGCGCCGTAGGACTCTGGGCTATGGCACCTGGCAATCTGCCCCCGGTGAGGTGTCGGTCGGCATCTACGAGGCCCTGAAGGCTGGCTACAAACACCTCGACCTGGCCAAGATCTACCAGAACCAGAAGGAGGTCGCCGAGGGCCTCCACAAGGGCATGAAGGAGTTTGGGATCAAGAGGGAGGATCTATTCATCACCTCCAAGCTGTGGAACAACTGCCACCGGCCCGAGCACGTGGAGAAGGCCCTCGACGACACCCTCGCCGAGCTCCAGCTCGACTACCTCGACCTGTACCTCATCCACTGGCCCGTGGCCTTCCCCCTGGTGGGCGACGTCGGCGAGACCCTCTTCCCCAAGCACGCCACCAAGGAGAACGAGGTCGCGATCGACAACAGCGTCTCCCTAGTCGACACCTGGAAGGCCATGATCGCCCTGCCCAAGTCCAAGGCCAAGAACATCGGCGTGTCCAACTTCACCGTCGAGCACATCGAGGCCCTCATCGAGGCCACCGGTGTCGTCCCTGCCGCCAACCAGATCGAGAGGCACCCTCGCCTCCTGCAGAACGACACCCTCATCCCCTACTGCAAGGAGAAGAACATCCACATCACCGCCTACAGCGCCTTCGGCAACAACAGCTTCAACCTGCCCCTGCTCATCACCCACCCCGTGGTCACCAAGATTGCCGAGAAGTACAACGCCACCGGTGCCCAGGTTGTGCTGGCCTGGTCGCAGGCTGGTGGCCACAGCGTCATCCCCAAGTCTGTCACCCCCAGCCGCATCGCCCAGAACTTCCAGGAGATCAAGATCACCGATGAGGATGTCAAGGCCATCAACGAGATTGGCGAGAAGGAGCCCATGCGGCTCAACGTTCCCGCATCGTGTAAGTCCACACCACATACAACACCCTGGATCATGAAAGATGATCTGGTGCTGACGAAGAAAAAAAAACCCCCTGTGCAGACAACCCCAAGTGGGACATCAACATCTGGAACGACGAGAAGGAGACGACCGCCACCAACAAGGTTGTTATCAAGCTCTAAGCTTGTAAACCGCCTCATAGGTATTGTTTCTCAGGTTGGGTGCATCGTGAGGGCAAATTCCTGGCAATAATCCATTAGACTTCAATAGACCAAAGGAGCAAAATGAAGTACATATGTTGGGCTCCAAAAAACCTACCTTGCAGTAAATATTGTGTCAGATCCATGGTTCAGCGACTGTCTTAAAGATTACTTACGTATAACGTATTTCTCCTCATTTCTCATATAATCATTATTGCCTCGTAAAGGCTTGGTGTGACTTTGTTCTCCATATGATTGAGGTAATATGTGAGCATAATTACGGTTCCTGCAAGAAACCTCTCTTCCCTGCCAACCAGCGGGGAAAGGACAGCATGTTCTAAACTACTTGGCCACCGACAACGCACCATGTGGGGGCGCCAACTGGAGATATTTCCCAACGACATGACGAAGAACCCCAAGCCTTTGCAGTAAGTAACAGAGGCAGCACCACGACATTCCTCTCCGCTCACCAGCTCGAGATGGCAGCACGTCATCCATTCCTGAGCCTGCAGCCTGATGAGGTACTACTCACTAGCCAGACGATTCGCAACAAATACCAGGGCAAAGACATCCTGTTCCGATCCATCGGCATCAAGGAGCCGCCCCGTGCGCAATGCGTCACTTTCATCCAGGGCAAAAGCCCATCCCCGCCGCGGAGGACGTATGTCTCGTACCAGATCAAAGGGGAGCCCACTGTGTTTGAGGACATCATTGAGCTCTCGACTGGAGACACCGTTCAGAGCCGCGACTTGGGCACAACATGCTACCCGCCGGCAACCAACTTCGACATGCACAGGCTGGAAGACATCGTCATGAACGATCCGCTTGTCCAGGCCGAGATCGCCCGGCTGAAGCTCCCAGAAGGCGCCGTGGTTCAACCTGAGCCGTGGCCCTACGGTACCGAGTCTGCCACGCCCGAGAAGCGCCAATACCAAGTGTGGATGTTTCTCAAGTCCCTGGACCCAACAGCCAGGGACCACCCGTCTTCAAACCATTTTGCTCACCCTCTCGACTTCTCCGTCGTGGTCGACGACCTCACCATGAAGGTGACCCGCATCGACAGGCTGCCGATGACGCCCGAGATCTACGTTGATGAGGAGGCAGCGGCGAAGCGGACATGGCAGCGGAACCCGGATGCAGAGTACGCCTCTGACCTGCAGCCCAAGCTGCGAGACGACCTGAAGCCCATCCACATCAGCCAGCCAGAGGGTGTCAGCTTCAGCGTCTCCGAAGATGAAGTCGTCGAGTGGCAGAAGTGGCGCTTCCATGTGGACTTTAACTGGCGCGAGGGTGTGGTCCTGCGAGATGTCACCTATGACGGTCGGCCTACGTTCTACCGCCTGTCCCTTGCCGAGATGACGGTGCCATATGGTGACCCCCGGGTGCCGTACCATCGAAAGAGCGCGTACGATCTGGGAGAGGGCGGCGCTGGCTGTACGTCGAATGATCTCGAGCTGGGCTGTGATTGCCTCGGCGCCATCAGATACTTTGACCGCTGGATGAACGACCACGAGGGGAAGCCACTCACACTGAAGAATGCAATATGCATGCATGAAGTGGATAATGGCATCGGCTGGAAGCACACGAATTACCGCACAGGCCGTGCTGAAGTGACCAGGAATCGGGAGCTGGTGATTCAAACAGTGAGTTGCGGATGTGAATCTGGTCAAGGGAAGAGAACCACAGAGCTGACGACGAGTTTGTTCCCAGATCATGACCATCTCCAATTATGAGTATATCCTGCAGTGGATCTTTGACACAGCAGCGAATATTCACTACGAAGTTCGAGCCACAGGAATCATGTCCCTCGTGCCAGCAGATCAGAACGTGGAACACGAGATGAACTATGGGAGCCTGGTGTCCCCAGGCGTCATGGCCCCCATACACCAACATATCTTTTGTCTGCGTTTAGACCCCGCCATCGACTCCTACGACGAGAGCAAAATCATGTATGAAGACGTCAAGGCACATGGCTGGAACGCAGCAGCTAATCCCTATGGCGTTGCCTTTGGTGTGGAGTCGACCGCCATCGACCGGGAGTCAATCCTTGACCTCGACGCAAAGCTGAACCGTGCCGTCAAGGTTGTCAACCCCAACCGCAAGAACGCAGCATCACACAAGCCGCCTGGCTACAAGGTGGCGGTCCCTCCAACGCAGCTGCAGCTGGCTGATCCAGGGTCCATGCACACCCTGCGCGCCGAGTTTGCAGACCACCATTTCTACTTCACCAGACACGACGAGGATGAGCTCTATCCGGCAGGCCAGTTTCCGTGGCAGCATACTGGTGGGACTGGTGTGCGGACGTGGGCTGCGAGGAAGAGGGAACTTGGGCCTGGTGAGGGCGTGGTCTGGTGCACGTTCTCTTTCACGCATGTTCCCAGACCGGAAGACTGGCCAGTGATGCCGGTGGAGATATTCCGTGTGGGACTGAAGCCGGTGAATTTCTTTGAGAAGAACCCTGCGCTGGATGTGCCGCCTGCTAAGCAAAGCGTGAACAAGAGCGTGGAGATTGAGAGGTCACAGAGGGAAGTGGGCCTAAGGCAGAAAGAATGCTGTGGCTAATTAAATGCTTCGCTTGAGGCTTCCTCACAATTCATTAGTCTTCGTTGCATGATCCTGTGCTCAGCCCCCATGACTCTCCGAGTTTGAAGTCTGCCATGAGACCGTAGTGATCAGTGACGAAATCGAAATAGTCTTCTGTCTCGAGCTCTCTCCGTGCCTCTTCATCCTGCACTTTGACTCCAACACCAATCTTCTCCAGCTTTTTCACTCGAAGAACGACCTTCTGAGAATCCCTCTCGCCCTGACAGAAACATATCTTATCCATTCTCTTGTGAGAGTACCTGGTATCCTTGCTCTGCGGACCCCATGTGAATCCATCCGGATCACCCTCGCTCCCTCCCAGCTCGAGGTATGCGTCCTTGAACCCATTTTCCTGTGGAAGAGTCTCATCAAGCCTCGAGTTCGCATTGCAATCGCCGGCGATGATGCCCGCAATGACCCCGTCTGCCTCGTCTTGCAGGAACCTGGCACAACCCTTCCACTGGATCGGCCGCATAGGAGGTCTCCCAGCCATGGAGTCCAGATGCACGTTGCACAGCCTGAGAACCGCTCCTTGGCCGTGGCAGTTTGCATCCTCTTCGCCTTGATCCGAAGGAGGCTGCTGCTGGAGGGCAATGTCCACCAAGAGAGCCTCACGCTGAAACTCACTCACAAAAGGCAGCCGCGCCACATCTCTGATGATCAGACGCCGATCCACCAGCGTCACGCTGTTGTACGAGCACCGCCAGGTCCCCGTCGAGAGGTCGCTGACGTGGAACCTGTCCTGGACCCACCCTGCCGAGGCAATCTGGCCGAGATCGTGAGGTACCTGCGGGGGACACTCGTGCGCTAGATTGTTGAGGTCCAGAGGGGCGGACTGCCTCATTTCCTGGAGCATGATGATCGTTGCTGTTGTCTCTGGGGTGGTGCTCTCGAGGACGATGTCCTGCAGGTGGGACAGGGCTGCACGCATGCGGGCTTGAGGCTGGGGGGCCATGAAGTCGATGTTCCAGGTGATGAGGCGGAGGGTGGTGATGGGCGTGGACGGTGGTGTCTCGCCTGTGGCCGGCGCGGTGGCACGCGTGCTGGGATCAACCGGCTGCCATTTGGAGTCGATGAAGGTGTAATAAGGCTGGGAGGTGGGCGTATAGTCCTCGAGCTGCCGCTTGGTCAGCTTGGCGACGAGTCGATCTGCTGTCATGGTGGTGTGTCTTGATTTGAACGAAAAAAGGCTGTTCTCGAAAGTTTTTCAGTTCCTCCCAAGCCTATTGAGCATAGTAGAGATTTTCAGAGAAGGAGAAAGGTTGTTTGCTGCTGGTCTCTTGGACTGGACAAGATTTGGGCCTGATGCCTGGACATCGGACTGAGGCACAGCCTCAATGATTATAAACAGTGGGACTCTAATAATATTGCAAACCTAACCCTGGCAATATGCCAATATCATTATGGTTGCCCAAAATGCTCACGAGAGCACCAGCGAGCATTAATTCCTTGGAAGCTTTTATATTAAATGCTAGGTCTCTTGAATAGGAAGGCTTCCTACGGTCTGTCTCGCCTCTATTTTAGAATCTGATTATACGTAACTGAGGCGATAATCATGTGGGATCAGAACTTGTAAGGCAACAAACAAAACTCTCTCGGGCTATGTGTACGTCACAGTTTATTGCATGTAAAATTTGTCTCGAGAGGAAGTGAAGGGAAAAAGTTCAGTTGTCATCAGAATCATACTCATCTACTTATCGCATATGAAGACTACTTATAGAAAACCATTGATAAGTGCATGCTGCCTTCGAAGCCTCCGATCGTCTCAATTATGGATCTCGGCCTGAAGACCAGGCAGAATCTCAAGATCCTCCTTGGGATACACATATTTACCGTCAGCAGAGACTTGAGCTCCCTTCTTCTTCCTCTGCTGCTGCTGCTGGCGAATCTTGACCCACTCTTCGGTGGTCAGGTGCTGTCCGAGCTCAGTAAAGACATTTGACGTCTTGCCCAGACGCTCCAGGAGAGGGCTGTTCTTGATAGGGTCCAGGACGACACGGTTGTTGGGTCTGAAATATCACAGTGTCAGATCAGGTAAGCAGGAGGGGGGGCTTTTGAGGGGTGAAATGGGAAAGGACTGGCCTCGCAAAGTACAAAACACCCAGGCGGTCGATCTGCGCTTGGTCCTGAGGCGGTGCATGCACACGGTGGATACTCGACTTGATGAGTCCACCCGTCAAGGCCGTCAAGGCATCGCAGGTATTGATGGTGATGGTTCCGTCCATTGGTTTCTACGGCCCCGGTCAGCTTCGGGTCCGATCAGCCAATTTCAGTTTGAGACAGCATTGCTTACAACCCACTTCCAGTTCCCTTCGCTGTTCAGGATCTGAAGACCGCAGACTGGTTGGCGGAACAGAAGGGTGATAGAGCCTAGATCAGTGTGGCCTGGTGTATACATCTCGCCGACCTGCTTGTTCTCCTCGGGAGATCTGGCGGCGTAGTGCATATATCTCAGATGGTCTTCGCCCTGGACGTCGTACTGGTGATCCTTGACGAGTTGGTCTTCAGGCAGCTCAAGGAGGAGAGCAAACAGCTTCAACAACTTGACGACGACCTCGTCATGACATTTCTAGAAGGTAATATATGTTGTCAGGCGAGGCTTTTCTCATGAAAATGTCTGGATACGTCTATACTTACACGGGCAAAGCCCTCAATCTCCTTGATGTTGTCTTCGAGTACGGGTGGCTGCTGTCGTTGGTGGTAGCCATCGAATTTGGGGATGTTGTAGACCTGGATGTTATCCTTGATGCCGTTCCCAAGGCTATTTTGAGGCGGACCAGTAAGTAAATTTGCAAGAGTGCAACCCAGTTAGTCTCTTGTTAACTCACATTCTGGTACCAGCAGGACGGTAGCCATTGTAGTTGCCTCCGATCAGGGCATTCTCATCGTGGTACTTGAGCTTCTCCTCCAGAGGGAGAGCATAGAACTCTCGGCCGAGCGCGAATTGTCTATCAACTTCCTCCTGGGAGATGTTGAAGTTCTTCACATAGAAGAAGCCGACCTTTGTGACGGCGTGCTCCAGCTCCTTGACAAGCTCTTCCTTGCCGCCTGGCTGGTCGAACTTGCTGAGATCGAGAGTGATGAGTTCTGCCCAGTCCACTGCGATGCAACTTTTGATCAGCGGGGGTATAGTTATTTGGCCACATGAGGAGCATCACTAATAATATCTTACACTCTTCCTTGGTTACTGGGACCTGTTCATATGTGTCGATGATTCTTCCAGGCATCTTGCAGACTCAGAGCAACAAGATTCTTTTGGTCGAATTTTTTAATACTCTCAGATTTACTGGATCCAGTGAGGTCCTCCTGATTCAGAGAACATCCCCAAAAACTAATGACGTTTCAGGCTGGACTTATATGCCATTTTGACAATACATCTCGGGCATGCTGCTAACGGGCACGCCATACGCGGCATTCGATGTGATTCTGACAAATTCATTATTCTCAAGGGCGCAACCCATCACGACAGCATGCTCGCATGTGCCACCCCCCCAATAAGTCCGTGATGTTCCCGCAACGACCAATGGAAACACACATCAATATCAGCGCTCTAGTGCACCTCAAACAATATCTTCTCTGGGAAATGTAGGAAATACCTGGACAGGTATCCCGTCCAACGCGGGGTCTCGGTTGCGGTAGTTCTGTATTCGTGCGGAGAGACGAGCACGCCATTGCTTTGAGGAGCACCTCATTCTTTGGATCTCGGGAGGGATACTCCAATCAGTCACCTTCATCTTTCGCAGAAGGACAGTGGACCAAATAAAAGACTCTGTATTTCCTCCTATGATGGGTCTGATATTATACAGAGTAGTAGTCGGCTGTGGGCCATGTGCAAGACACTTCCGACTAATCAGATCCTACGGCAATCTCAGAAGGGGGTAGCGAGGACAGAACAGGGCGACAGCCGAACAGAGCACGCAATCCAGGCCCGTTCCAACATCACTTTAGCGGCAGACATTGCGGCGAGAATAACACAAGAACTGGAAGGCAACCATCGACTAGGCTAGGGCCAAGATATGCGTCGCCCACGCTCAGCGTGGATGATCGTGATAATCACCTAGGCCGGGCTATCAATGGTGACAGCGTGTGGATCTATTATGCATGGTGCTGGAGCCATCACGATAGTTCCACAGTGCTGTCCATATGCTGTGATAAATTGGGAGGTTATGAGCAAAGGCGGTCCGGAACTGCATGGCTTTTCTGTGAGCTTGTTCACGCGCGGTACGAGAGACGACAGCCAGCCAGCCAGCCAGATCTGCAAGATAATTTCCAAGAATGTCCGAGGCAGGTCATCATGAGGAGCCGAAAGGCCAGCCAGACATGTCCAAATTATCGTTATGGAAACTCTTCAAAGAGATTTTCAATTGGTATCCTTCCGACTATCCAACAGCCGAGAGAAAGTAAGTCAGATTAGCGCGATGGCTCTGCCAATATTTTACTTTATATGAATTACTGCTGCAAGAGGCATCGGTATACTGACAGGTATTCAGGTTACTATTGAAACTGGATGTGTCGATTCTCGTCTTCGCATGTCTTTGCTGCAAGTATCACCTCGTTTCTTGGCGACTCAAGTAATTGCGTAATTACTGACCAGATGTCTCACAGTCTTCGTCAAATACCTTGGTACTTATGACACCGACACTCAGCGAGCTTCAGACCGAAAACACCTTTTGGCTGACCCTGACCTTGTGAAGATCAGACAAACATCAGTAACGCCTACACGTCCGGGCTGAAGGAGGACTTCAGTCTCTATGGCAATCAGCTCAACTACTTCAATGTTTGCTACTACACAGCTTATGTGGTCTTTCAGGTCCCGGGATTGCTGTTGCTCTCGCGGCCAAAACTGTAGGGATTCAAGGAATTATAATCAATCCGGCCCGCAATTGGAAGACTGACGACGGGATGCAGCGCTCGCTACCTGTTGCCAATCCTGGAAGTCCTCTGGGGGGTCACGACATTTGCACAGAGTCGAGTGACCAATGTCCAACAGCTATACGCGCTACGCTTCTGTGAGTTCCAGCCAAGCAATCTGGCATGAACCACCAAGGCTATCCATCATCAAGTTGATATTAATCCCTCTCCAAAAATAATTCATAACAGTGGTCGGAATGTTCGAAGCACCCGTCTTCGCCGGGACACATTTCATCCTCGGTTCTTGGTACTCGGGTCCTGAGCTCTTCAAGCGCGCAGGGACTTGGTTCATCTGCAATCCGCTCGGCTCGATGGTCAGCGGCTACCTCCAGGCGGCGGCGTACACGAACCTCTCGGGCGTCGGCGGCATGGCCGGCTGGAGGTGGTTGTTCATCATCGACGGCATCTTCACGATTCCCGTGGCGCTGATCGGCTTCTTCATCTTCCCCGGCATCCCGGACTCACCAAGGCCGTTCTACCTCACCGAGGAAGACACAACGCTGGCCAAGGCCCGGCTGGAGAGGGCGCGTGTCCGCCGGCCGGGAAAGCTGAACCTTGATGTCTTCAAGAGAACGCTCAAGAGATGGCACATCTGGGTGTTTGTGTTTTGCTACATGTGAGCAAACCCACCCTTTCGACTAAATGAATGATGTGGTTTCTTTTTTTTTTTCGTCTTTTCTTCTTCTTTTGTCTTAAAGGCTTCCCAGTCGCTGACGATCAGGATCGAAGATGCATGATTATCTCCTCGTACCCAATGTCATACATGAACCTCTGGCTGAAGGCCGAGGGCTTCTCGGTCGTCCAGATCAACGAGCTGCCGACGGCGTACTTTGCCATCTACGCCGTCGCATCCTGGCTGGGCACCACCTTGGCGGCCATCTACCCAGCCTGGACTATCTATTCCGTTCAGACATTCTTCACCTTGTTCTCGATCCTGATCATGATCATCTGGAATGTGCCACAGACTCTGAAGTAGGTTCGCCCCAGCGCCCTTGGGCGTCTCGTCATATGTGTCCATTGGGTGGGGGGGTTTCAGGCTGACGACCGTGTAGATTTGTCTGCTGGTACCTCCTCGGATTCGCAGGCTGTGCAAGTCCTATTTTGTATTCGACAGTCAATAGCATTGTCAAAGATGATTCGGAGGAAAGAGCTCTCATCCTGGTACGTTGTTGAAGCATCCGACCGACGACAGTGGCGCCATCTCGACTTTGAAGCTGACAAAAACATGTCTTGCCAGGGCTCCATGATGACGTTTGGCTACAGGTAAACGGATCCTCAACTTGTCTTCTCTGCACAAGTCTCAAAAAAAAAAGCTGACCGCATCTCTTGAATAGTTTCCAAATCTGGGTGCCACTGCTTGCCTTCCCGACCTCAGGTACTTACGGTGCCCCGAGGTGGCGGCGTGGTTGGCCAATCTCATTCGTCTTCATCTCCTTGCTGTGGGCCGGATTTATTGCCGCAATATTGATTCACAGAAGACAGTAGGTGTTCTTCACACTCGCTGCACTCTTCCAACATAGTGCTGACTTTGCTCGCTAGACAGAAAAAGGCTCAGAAATCCGAGCCAGAAAATGTTGTGGGAGCGTCTGAGGAGACGAGTAGCGAGGCTGTATCCGTTGATGTAATTGTCAATGACAAGGCTGGCTAGGAGTATCAAGATCGGCAAGATGGCAGAGTGAACCGGCGACAGACTACTGCAAAAGTACTGGCTGGCTGGATGTGACAAGACTAGATTTTGGGTCTAGGCATAAATACATCAATTAAATTGACAAGCATTTCCATTTCTTCCAGCCCCTAATTTTACGAGTTCTGGATCTGCAAACTCCAAACGCCCAGTGATGCACTTCTCTTTCTGTCTTTGCTGCTCTCTACAGCCGCGGATAGTAGTAGTCGTGGTGGTGGTGGTAGGGTATTAGACGAGGAGAACGGCGTTGACGCAACCATCGTTTTCGGGGTTGTTGGTGACCTGCGCGTAACGTCCCCAGACGACCTTTCCTGACGTGGTCTGCATTGTGCATTAGTGATGGGGATCTCTCTCTCGAATGATGTCGAGTGCCTGAACTCACCGTCAGACCCAGCTCGGACACATTGACCTCCAGGACCGTGCCCTTGCTCAGGACACCAAGCTGTGTGTATAGAGGATTCTGGGGGTTCTTCTTGACAGAGATGATAGGCAGCTGCACCGTTACTCCAAGCTCGGGATGGGTTACTGAAATGCCACGTCAGCCAAGAACACGCCACTCAACATCAAGAACGTGCACAGGGCCAGGAGAAAGGTGAACGGACCGTTGGCCTTCTTGTATCTCAAGCCCATAGGCCGGATGAAGCGCTCGTACTTGACTGGCCTCCGCGTGAAGTCGGGTCCAACGAACGTCGGCTTCGTCACCATGCGCTTCCACCCCTTCTTCTGCGTCTTTTTTCCCGTGCTCACAACCTTGAACATCTCCTCCTCAGAGATACCGCGCACCTTGGGCAGCGGCACCGCAAACCGCGCGGCCTTCTCGGACCGCTTGTTCTTAATAGATGAGCTCAGCGCCTTGGCAGAGGTGGGGTTGTTGCGGTCGAGCAGGTAGGCAGGCACGGGGTTGGCAGGGTCGTTGTCGGGGGCGGCGGACTTGACGTTTCGCTCCTCGTGGGCCTTGATCTGCTTGCGCATCTGGATCTTCTCCTTGTGTCGCTTCTGGGCGTGCAGCTTGGCGCGCAGGCCGCGGAGGTTCTGGGCTTTCTCGGAGGCCTCGTGGCCCTCGCGGGCGGCGCGCTTGCGGGTTCGTTCTTCATAATCCAAGCGGCGACCATGCAGCTTGGTGTGCCGCTCCATATACTCATTCTGAGGCTATATGCATGGATAGATCTGTCAGCATCTTGTCTAGATCGAAGGGACGAGAACCAGAGTGTGGCGGGGGGCGCGCGCGCTCTCTCTCTCTCTCTCTTTCTCACTTACCATTATGAAATGTGACGCCCTCGAGAGGAACTTAGATCAGCTTTGAGTCTGGATGTTCAAGCCTCGGCGAAATTGGATGGCAGGACGAGAGTGGCCGTCGTAGTACGTATGTGGGGAGGTGGACGATTCGTTGGTGAAATTACTGCTGTTGCATCGCGGTCAAAGAATCGGTTGCAAGACGGACGCTTATCGGGAAGTTTTCTCTTATCGCAGGTTTCCCGGCTTAGTCATGTGTCTAGACTTGGCGGATGTTTGCCCCATGAGAGAGAAGGAAGGAAGGAGGAAAAGAAAGTGAGAAAAACAAGAAAAACAGTGAAAAGAAAGGAAAATGGTAGTCTTCAACTGAACTGATCCTCCTTGAAAATTGAGTATCGTTTTACACATATTTCCTCGAACGCCTCTGGATCAAGGGCTCCTATAGATTATTGTACTATGTACAGTGGAGTGGAAAAGCGGGTCAATCTACCCCTAACCCTACAATTCTACTACAAGCCTGAGATGGACACTACTATTTTATTCTTGTCGTTGGTTTCTTGGACAAAGTGCCAGGACTACTTCCTATGTTCGAAAAGCGCTCTACTTCGCCTCGCATTCATAAAGTCACCACCAGACAGCCCAGACTGTGATACACACAGGTTTGCATTCTATGGCCGTGTCAGAATGTATTGGCGGTAGAGAGCCTACCGTCGTTGCTGCTTTAGAGGCTCAGGATCATTGGAGCAGTCCCACGCTCGATGGCAAAAGTGTTTCACCCATCGCAGCACCAGTCTTGTCTTTTTAAGTCTTTCACAGAATTTTCCGTGAGATTGAGAGTAGCATTTTGCCAAAGTCGTCTTACTTAGAAGAGGACCATACTGCTCCTAATCATGATTAATCATTACACTGCTCACAGGTCTACCGAGTATTAATCACAGCGCAATATTGCTGCAACCTGACCTGAGACTGATACCTTCACAGACTGTGCCTTTGTTGTACCATGTGAGTTTGTTCGGTTCCAACATCTCTGAAGTCACCCACCGTGCTGTCTGTGTGTGAGTACTGTCGGTCTCGGTATCACCTAGAGGTCCTCTCACCCGGTCCCTTCTAAGCGCGCCGTCCATATGCAGATTTTCAAGCTCCTCGTCAACACTGCTGATAGACTCATCGCAAGCTTCGCTCCTATCCGTATGGATGGTCCGTCTTGGGAAGCTTATCCTCCCCTCGGCCAGCGCTTGGAATACGACCAGCTGATCCTGGAGGTACTCGTCCACAACACCGGCTTGGCGGATCTCGTCCCCCAGAGCTTTCGTCACAGCTCTGGAGACCTCCTTGCAGAGCTTTTCCTGCGTCTTGCCCTTGCGCTTGCCACTGTAGAGACAGTCTCGACCCCAGCGCAGTGTTTCTGATTGTGCTACCAGAAGCACGTAGATTCGAGACTCGTGTTTGCTGTCTTGTGCCTGCTTGAAATTGAGCTCTGCCTGAGGAAAGAGACTTTCCAAGTCTTCTCTCAACAAGTTCTCTAACGAGCTATGCAGCTCCGCAGGTGTGATGATGGTGGCGTCCACAGATTGGACCGCCAGATCTTTGGGATCTCTCCTTGCGCCGACATCATCCTTGAGCTTGAGAGCGGTGCCCAGCGGAAGCGGGTGAATCTTGAACCACAGAGAACCCCTCGACTGGGGCCCCGCACTCCAACCTCTGCTTTCGAGGTTCCTCTGTACCCGGATACCGAACCATGCCTCCAATGTGGGCAGAACCACCTGGTCCAGGTACTCGTAACTCAGCGAGAAGGACACATTCGTGCCCCCTGATATGGTCAGCTCGACCGGCTCTCCACCTTCGTTGCCTGCGAAGAGGAGAAAGGGAAAGACCGCCTGGAAGATCAGCAGTGCACTGGCGGCGGGCGATTCGGCATAGATCTTGATGTTCCTCTCCAGCAGGTCGCCTGGTCCACGCTTGGGACAGAACTCCAAAGTCCTACTGCCGACATCGAGCCCCTTCACATCGGCATCGGTAGCTTTTGCTAGCCACTCGATCGAAGTGACGTGCTGCGATTTGAGCCCTGGTGAATGGATCGTCGTAAGCCAGTGTGCGTGCCTACGGGTTCCGATGGTGTTGCAACTCACCCCCTCCTCGCGGCCCTGGGCGGTTGCCCCTCACATTGGTTATCCTGACTGGTTTGGACGTCACTGAAGCGAGGGCGACGGCAATCCTCACGAGCTGACCCCCGCCCTCACCAGTCCGGCCGTCGAGCTCGATCATCTTCGGCGACTTCATTATTGTTGTGCTGTATTTTGTCTCTTTCTGGGCTAAATTATCGAAAGCTTTGCGTGATGAATTGAAGGGAAGAGACATTGCAGATAGACATTGATGGGAGATGCAGCCTGTTGTAGAACGTGAGCTGAGCCCGTCAGCCAAGGTGTGACTCATTCGGTGATGGGGAAAACATTGAGCCCTCATCTAGGTTGCAAACCACCAGCAAGAAGATAATGAGTGCTAGAAATTGTGTTAGTGCTTGTTTGAGGATGTTCTAGGGTTTTCATCTACCATTGTTGTGGTCTCACATTTGAGTGTATAACAAGAGATTCGGCAATGTGTTGAGACCATCTGAGCCTAACCCTGATGTGCAATCCCCGCCTATCAAGACAGAGAGACCGGACTCCCAGCAGACAGCATTTCCCTCCTGTTGAAAGGAAGACTACTTTATATGGATAAGACTCTAAGCACTAATAGTACTAAAGAGACTGTTAGCATTGTTGCAAGATTATCAAGTCTATTGGCACTTTAAGAGACCTGGAATTATGGATGTTCTGTGTGTACATGTTCTTGGGCACCGTTCACATCAAATGGTACTATGTTCGAGTTTGTATTTTCAGCAAGTGGGCTGAGGTACCGAGGCCAGAAACTGGAAAGGATCTGATTACACAAAAGTGAGACTGCCACTGGCAAGGTTTGTGTATATCTACCGCCAGTCGATGCACACACTCACGGAAACTTGCGCAGCAAGACAAGTCTTTTGGAAGACCAGTCATGTTCTAAGCAAGTGTGCCTATTGAAAACCCAAATACCAAACTGAAAGATGAGACTGGCAACAACTTTTGCCATGCAGTGGTTATTCGGAAAGTTCTCTCTTGATCTCTTGCAGGATCCATCAATATCGCCAACCCTGGTGACAGCCCATATTTATGCCGAGTTCCACATTGTTGACTTGCGGTGGAGAGGGCTGCTGTTTCAGCATATTTGCCTGAGCTGTTATTGCATCACTTGCATTGCTGTCAAAGAGGCCTTGAAATAGACTTCAAATTACAAGGAGCTTATTTCCCATCATCTTGTGTTTTTACATGCCGGAGGCCTCGAACTTTACTGTAAGGGTTCACAAGCGAGCATCAACTGAAGGTTCTGAGCTTTGTTCTACCAGGGACACAAGCTCTGTGTCAGAAAAGCTGCATGGCCCATGAGGTCCATATTTCTCTTCTTTTGTCATGCATCAGTTCCCTGTCACCATTGTCAGTCGATGAGAGTCCTGTAATGATGGCTGTCTCCACAAGAAACCTACATGGAACAAGAGCTGTTACACCTGGCCCATGGTTTTGATTAATAGTTACATGTTGACTTTTGAAGAGGGTTCACCACTTCGTAGAGTATTTGTTGACATCATCTCAATCTATGGCAGAATGCATCCATAAAAAGGCATTCTAAGACAAGAGTCCCGTTGAGAGACCTACAAATGATTAATGTACGGTTCATCTTCTGAAACACAAAAGCAACCTAGGTTTCCCTTACCTGTCCTATTGTTACGAACCCAGGGACAGGTTGCGCTGGCGTTCTAAAAAAGAACGATGTTCGCTGGACAAGATGTCGTTGTGACCCAGTAACGAAGGACCTGTCGCCGTCGGTGAAGAATAGCGTCTCTGAAAACAGTAATTTTAGCCCACGATCATGTCGATCAGCAAGATCGGCCTCTATTTCCTTAACTCCCGCACGTGGCTTGTAAGAGAAAGAAGTGGCGACGGCAACGCACATGTTGCTACTATTTATTTCCTTCCTGTCCACCCCCTCCCCCCAGGTGGTCGTTGGGGTGTAGATCTGCCGCCAGTCCGACCTCCCTTTCATGAGAGAGAGAGAGAGAGGGAGAGAGAGGATGGCAAAGATCGCACGCGCACATCGCAACTTGGAATGGGCTACAGTCATCAAGGAACGCGCATAAGCTCGACGATCTCCCGCGCGGGCGACAAGAGGTCGGTACGTTTTAGGGCTGAGCCTAGGACGACACCCCGTCGATCAGTGTTTCGCGAACGTCCTTGATAGATTTTGAATGTAGAGAATGATGAGATGATGATGATGGCATGATTTAATTTCTACGGCGGGGGGGGGGGGGACATTGGACGGTGTGTGGATGAGGCAGAAACAGCACTGCGCGAGCGGATCAAGCTCTTGGGCTTGGACTGAGCCTTCAGTTTCCAGGCCTTACCTGCGCGCCAGACTGCCCAGCCAGGACCAGACACAGGACGAGGCCGTGGTTCTTATTACTAGCAACCTCGTCGACCACGCCAAACGGCTCTACTTCGACTACTTTACGCCTGACTTGACCATCTCGTTCCGTGAAAGTGAGTAGTACAACTTTTGCATCCAGGCTGAGAAATTTCCCCAGTGCGATCACGTGGTCCCTCCTTCGATATTACCCAGTAACTATTTAACATGACAACTCGGCAGTTTGGTCAAGACAGACTGGAGACAAAGTTCAACACCGGCGCCAGGGACCAAATAGTGGCAGCAGCCATAAGAGCGCCCGTTCCTGACACATGCTAGGCAGTGGCGACAAGATCGAGGCTAAAGCTAGCTTGCAGGTAACTTACGTGTCGTCGACCCCCTCCCCCCCCCGGTTGGGAGGATGAGCCCTTAAGTCTACAGTAAGCCCAAGTAAATTGAGAGATTTAATGGGATGTTGGGTCGTCCCCTGGAGTGCGAATTTGTGGAGCGGCAAAAGGCTAAAAAGACACATCCATGTCCGTGCGAGCGTAGGCACACTTTTTGTTGTGTGGCCCCGTGGCGGATGGTTCATCACACAGAGGCCTCGTTGATTGTGACGACCTCGTGCCGAATGGCGGTGTGCTGGGACTTTCGTCCGGCCCACATTCGGCCGGTGGGATGTGTGTGGTGCGTTGCGAGACATGGGGAGGGGAATATGGGCGGGCACACCTCCCCCTCCCCTCCACCTCCCCCCATGCCCTTGACCTCCTCCTCCTCCTCTTTTCCCTCCCCCCTCCATCTCTCTCTCTCTCTGTGTGTGTGTGTGTGTATGTTTGTCTGTGTGTTTCTCTTGCCCCTCGGTGTATCTGTCTGTCTCTATATGCATATGTCTCTCTGTGCTTTGAAATGAGACGACATATGACAATGCGTAATGCTTTTGTGCCGCTTGAGTAAATGTGCCGGGTGGGAAGATAGCCCACCCCCCCCCCAGGGAGGTCGGACAGGGGTCATATCTTACCCTCCCTCCCAGAGTCGGCGGTACCGGTAAGGGGATAGTGGCAACATAGTAACATATACTGTATGTGAGACTCGACAGCCCTACCCTCCAATCACAGCAGTAACGCTGCCTGCCTCGTCTACAACCTGGCGCTGCATCTTGTGAAGGGGGGAGGGGGAGTGTCGCCCGTCTCAAAAGCGCGGAGAGGACCCGGTACAAAAGACATTAAGCCCTTTCGGTTGAGAGCGCGTGGATAAGAAAACCACTTGCAGTGAGGGGAAGGCAACCTTTGAAAAAGAGCCGGGGTTGGCACTACCGGTGGTATGAATCGAGAGGGCTGCGCGCGGATGTGTAAGTGGCTTGGCCCAAATTGGACACGCAGAATTCCGCTATTGACAAGGGGATGAAGCAAAGAAGAAAAGAAGAAAAGAGGGGGTGTGTCGCCCCAAAAGACTTGTGTGTGTGTGTACCATGGTATGAGTTGGAAGGGAGGCGAGAAGGAAAGGGGGGGGGAGGGCAGGGAGTGGGTGCCATGGGTAATCACGTAAGATGGCAATCTGGTGGGAGAAGTCGATGCCACGACAAAGAATGGCATCCGTATGCTATTGTATCACCCTGGTATAGTGGCATGGGCCAACCGATTCGTTTCAACAAGGCTAGTAGCAGCAGCCTGAGAACCGGACCCTGATCTTGGCGCAAGGCTGTTTCCGAATTGGTTACCGATCCGTGTCGAGTCCAGTTGCTGTGGTTTTTTCTTGGGGGGGTGTTTCTTTAGGTCTTACCAGCTTTTCACATAAGAATGGGAAGTTATGCAATTTTAATTGCAAATGAGACAAGGGTTTGAAACCACAAATCGCGGTAGAATTGAACATGATAGGAATGAAAAATAACCGATGGCTCATTTCGACCAATTTCGTCTCCGCAACGGGCTGCACGGCACCTTCTCGGGGGGGGAGGGGAGAGTGGGTGGTTGTTGGGTACTGGGTGCTGGGTCCCCGGGCTGCTACAATAATCGTGAAGGTGCTGTCATGTACCGGTACGATAGGACTTGACAAGGGAGGGGTCTGCATTGAGAATTTTTGTGAGGGGCGGGGAAAGGACGAGGGACAGGGAGGGGAAAGAAAGAAAGAAAAAAAAAAAATTTGAGGATCCACAGGGACCGGACAGGAATGGATCCTACAGAAGCCATCTACGTCACCGTACAGCGAGGGTTAATTCAACGACATCTCAGAATGCTCCATACACACCCACCGCAGACATATGGACTGTCACCCTGAACTCTGCGCTGGCATGTGCTTGTCGTCTCTGTCACTCTTTGTCTGCCAAAAAAAAAAGAAAAAGAAAAAGAAAAAAGGCCAGCAGCAGTCGATGGCCACTCTTTACTCTATTTTTTCATGCCTAGATTATTTTTCGCACTTCTCAGATAGGTGCGAACTCTCGAGGTTGAACCTAGATCAAGACCAACATCGGAACTCTTGTGTACCATAGTAGAGCGACGGATACTTGAGTTGAGATGAGGTGAGATTCTGTGCAACGCACCAAGTTTATCTTCCACCTGGTCCCACAGTACTTTGTATCACGGTGCTGCCCAACCCAACCAGCGAAAGGGGGGAGGGGAGGGGGCTATGGAATGTGTGAGCCTTTGTGGCCCCTGAGGAATGTATGTATCTTCTTGGACTGCCTATCAGGAGGACCCTGAAGATCTATAGCTCATGACAGGTGGCGCCCCCGTGTCGGTTCTTGCCCAACAGCGCAATGATTTGCCGGCTAGGCACAATTGGATCTAGTAAGCTTAGTTGGTCTGGCGTTGGCCCCTTGAGGGCCCTGCAGTTGATTGCACAGTACGTATGTACTTTTCAGCGCGATACAACCGAGGACGCCTAACAGTAGTAATCGGTTAAGCAAGCTTGCATGAAGAAGGTCGGGGAAGACAGGGCACCCCTCTTGTTGTCAGCTGCTAGGTCTACAGCCCGGCGTGACTTTTGAATAAACCGGATAAGGCCTGGCAGCCAATAGGGACCTGGAGATAAGCCCAACCCTGACTTTTCTCCACCACAACCCTGTTCAGCTTGGAGCCAACGAAGAGGAGAGATATTCGTAGGTAAACGCCCTAGTCCAGGATGAGAGGATGCAGTAGTTCGGGTCCTGTTCTACCTGATAGAATATTTTGGTATTCATGGTTTCAATTTTCTTTCTATTGCAACCTCTCAGACGAGGTCTGGAGATGGTGAGCCGCCGAGCCGTCGACCAGAGAAACTTGGACGCCGGGTTGTCAATCTAGCGGGTTCTGCGGTTGCGACTGTTACTCCTCCTCCTCGTCCATCCCGTCTGGTGTGGCCCACCTCCACTTTGTGCCCACAGAGTTCCTGGCCCATCGACGTCATCCGGCCCTCCCTGTCCCTACCCGCTAACGTCATCGCGGCACAGAGGAGACCTCCCAACCTTGCTGGCCAATCGCGTGTGCCATAGTACCCGTCCTCCAACGTCACCCAGATTATTTTAACCCCATCAACCTGAAATATTTCTCTCTGTCATATTCGCAGCAAGTTCCCCCCCCCCCAATCAAACCTGCCACTTTGTACAACCTCGTCGTCTCTACGCCCTACTACTTTGATCCTACTTACTGTACACTAAAGTCGGTCGGCTCTGCCACCATCGGAGCATTCTCTCCCGAACCAAGATATCAAAAGGTGCGGTGGGCTCCGCCGCACCGGGATGACAACTCTACTGAGTCGTGTGTGGCATGGGACAGCAAGTGTTGTCTGCCCAGCTATCACGCCTCTTTCCCAGATCTCGCGCGCCAGCTGCGTCACGCCTGCTGCATTCCCCGCCCTGTAGATCCACCCGGCGCCCTGTGACTGGGTAATTCGAGGCGATACAGCATCATTTCGCCAGTGCGAGAGGGAGGGGAACAACGTCGCCGAGGAGGCAAGGCTCTGACCAGAAAAGCGATCCGGCCAACCACGACTCAGCCTTCACGCAATTAGTTCAGTGACATAACATAACAAGCTTCGCTAATGCCAAGGGGGACATTCAGGTGTTCTCGTTGCAAGTCCAATCGTTGCGTCTTCGCCTTCGCCCCACTACCCACCACATCACCCTTCCACCCCTCTCTCGCCTCCTCCCAACCCACCCCTCTCTGTCTCTTTCTTTCCCCCCCTCTTCTCAATGGCAGCCAGGTCATGCCGCCGTATGTATCGAGTGCTTTTTCGCCTCCCCATCCTCTTGCCCCCAAGGACTACCGTATTATGGTTCCCTTCATTGGTCGTCTGTCTCTCCAGCTCGAAAGCCCCACACAACGTTCTTTTGTGTGTGTGTGTGTGTGTGCTGCAGCCCGTGAAAAGTTTAGCCATCCCACATCAGGAAGCCGATCGACGACACACTTTCTGGGGGTGCCGTCGAGTCTTTGCAAGCTTCCGCTCTGGTGGCGACGATAAGCACCAGTCTTGCTCTCCCCCGCCGCTGACTCCACCATCTCGGTCAAGCGTGTTTCAAGTACGCATGTGGGGGGCAGCACAGCCCAAGAGGGGTGGAGACAGACCGCCCCCTCGTCGCCTGCATTTCCGCGGTGGATGGCCAACGAGACGACCTCGTTGGATGGCACGCGGTGCCTTTTCCCAGGGTCGGGTCTTGCGACGCCTAATCCCCTCCCCCCCCGCACAGCCTGACGACGAGTAAGAACCGTGGAACGCTCACCTGCAAGGCGGGAGATAACCTCCCACAGTCCTCCCTCCCCTAGGGCATATTATCATGTACGCGCAAGCCAACGTCGCCATTGCGCCCTCCTCCTCCATCCTTTCCCGCTGCCCGCGCCGGCGGCCGGTGCCCGGCCTCCCGAACGTAACACAACGCCGTGCTGTATAGGGGCCCTTGCCACAGGCTCACGCGCTGATTTCTAGGATGCCCGACGAAACGGGGCTTTTTCTCTGCGACGGGCAGTTGGCACAATCCGGGGCATGATCTTCAGCCCTTGGGGTTCGGATAGGAGCATCCGTCCGTTCCCCTGAGAGAGAGATAGAGAGGGACAGAGAGAGCGGGAGCTGGAGGGCCTCGTGCCCCGTACCAATCATGCTGCATATGCCGTCGCAGTCACAGTGCATGGGTTGCACCACGCTTCACAGCGCGTCGAGCGAGAGCGAATCGGTCCAATGCGCTCAAATGTTTTTGTCGTTCTGGATGGAGAAGATCAGAAGGGACCGCCCCTCCCCTTTCCCTTCCCCTCCCCCCTTAGGCTTTTCTATCTTTGGGGGGGGGGGGGCAGTGCACTGTAGCTTCCCTATTGTGCTTTTTTCTTTTTCTCGCCTTCCGTCCAACCGGTCGACCGGGCTGAAACTCTGCTCTCTCTTTTTCTCTTCGTCTCTTTTTTTTTGGTTCTTTGGTTTTTGATCGTCGCCCTTAGTAAGATTCGAGTTGCCTGCCTCGTCCTTTCCCAGACGTGCTGAGCCGCGTAGTGTTACCTTGGTGCAACGACTCGCTTAGTCATGACCTTTGCCTCAGTCTCTGGACCAGATCCCATTGGGCAATGATTTCCATATCTCTTTCCTTCCCCGCTCCAACGCTAATACTATAACGGTATAGAATCTCAGATTACAAGCATGGGTATTTTTTTTTCCTTCTAGGGTAGGGGGAGCGGGGGTGGAATGAATTTGGCATATGCGACCTTTGGCAGATCCCATCCATTGACTTTCCTAGTTTGCGGGACTCGCCTCGCGTACTGTGCCTCTTCCTCACACACACCTCTTTTCTTACCCAGTGGAGTCGGTGAATCAGAGAGAGAGAGAGAGAGAGAGAGAAAGAGAGAGAGATGTGCTCTTCTCTCCTGTTGCTGCTGATCGACAGTTTCAACACACCCTCCCCTTCTTCCCGCCCTGGGTGGAACCTGCTCCCCGAGTTCCACTATGGACTCCAAGGCTGATTGATAGGCTCGAGGGGCATCGCCCCCCGGGGCAGGGAAAGCACACGGTGACCTCACCTCGCCTAGCCACGCAGCACCGCGTGACCAGATTCACCCGCCCCCCCCCCCATCGCATACCGTGGCGAAAGAAAAGAAAGGAAAAGCAAGGTAGTCATCAGGGAAATTCTCCAGTAGACAGGTCAATTCGTCCTGCATGATCGAGAGGCGGTGGGGGAGGGGACGAGGAAAGAGGGAGGAATCTGGTTCATCATGCCACACAGCGAACGAATGAACAAGCAAGCCCGGCTCCTGAAAGGGGAGGGTCGATGGGTCGATGGCGTGCTGGCAAAGCCTCCCCTCCCCCTTCCCAAAACCTTGTCCACCATTTTATTTTATTTTACTTTTTATATTTTTTTTTTTTGAGGGGGGAGGAGAAGAGGCGGAGGGGGGGGGGGGGTTGGAAGGTTCCTTCTCTTTTGCACTCGGTCAAGCAGGTTCGTCTGTCTATCACGGGGGATGAGTTCCACCCTCAAAATGATAGACAGGACCGGATAGACTACGGGTCGGACCCGATCGTCGGAACGGCTGTTTCAAGACCTTGGAGGGGGGGTTGGTTTGTCAACTGCTTGAAGCGGACCGCTGCCGCTGACCCATCTAAGGGAGAGAAAGAAAAAGAGAGAGAGGGAGGGGAAAAAATGGGGTTGTGGTGTGGCACGTTAATGACATACTACATATAGTTGTTCAAATAAGCTTTTTTTTACTTCATCCTGCCATGGCCGCGCTGATCGCAATACCCAACGACAAGATACAGCACAGCCTCTCCTGCCCCGACGACACATCATCCGACACCCCCCCCTCTTCTCCCCCCCTCTTTTTTTTTTCTTCCCTTCCTTATTTCTTCTTCTTTCCCAAGAGGGTGGATGGGATGAACACGCATAACATTGATCGCCGATCAGAGGAGAAAGAAGGGAAAGGGAAGGGAAGAAGAAGAGGGGGGGGGGTTGTAAATGATCAGCGGGTCTTCTAGTGGTCAACTGACTTCTTGATTCTATTTGCCCACGCGTCGAGACAAGAAGCGACCACGTGCCAAAACCACTCAATTCAACCCCAGATCTCCTCCCCGTTTGAGGGAACTGGCGGTGACGATCCGCTCCCCGCCGATTTTTTTGGGGTTTGTAACTGTAGGTGAGATTTGATTGATGTACTATGTACCCCGTGCCGCTGGTTGGAGAAATTTTTTTTTTTTTGAAAAAACTATGCGACAAGTAGTGGTGTCGATGAGCGGGAGAGCCCGGGTACTAAGTCGTGCGAAGAACAGATGATGGATGGGGGGGAGGGAAGTTTATTGTATGTCTTGGCATGTGTAGTAGATTCTTCAAGGTCACCCACCATAGTAAGAAAGAGTCGAGCGGTAGTAGAAAACGTCCATGAGTGGCTTCGCATAAACGCGTCGAGGTTTTTTTTTTTTTTTTTTTTTTTGATCTTTTTCAAAAGTTCTTCTCAACTCTGATCTTACATGTGTCGCGCAGCTCTTGTCGCACAATTATAAACGAGTGGCGGAGACCCATGTCCCTTCATCACAGCTTCTTTTCCCTGACCCTTTGGAAAACCCAACCCCACCCTCTTCCTTCCATATAAGTACAGCGACCTCTAATAATCATACCCAACCGTAGTGACCCATTCCCTCCTCCCCGCCATGTAAAAAAGCGACCGTGTAGTTGTAGTAATTAGCGAGTGTCCAGAGTGTACCGGGGCCTGGTATTCTTCAAACGAAAGACATTAATCCTCTGATGGAGAGGACACGAGCAGTTGAACACCGTGCTCAGAAAGCCAAAAGCACCCAGCCACCGCAAAACCATTTGAAAACCCCAAGACCTGAACCGTGGCCAAACCTTAACGCCCTCCGCCCTAGTCCTTTTCTCACTCATGAGTGAGAAGATGACCCCGAGCGACCCGCACCGCCAATAAATAATTTCAGAATCCCACGGAAAACATGACCAAAAAAAAAAAAAGAATAAAAAAAGGGGGGCGGGGGAGTCGTAAATCGAGGGCAAAAAAAACCAAACAAATATAAAAGTTGCCATGCCACTCGGGGCGGATGAGAGCGAACGTTGAGAATGCCAAAACTGACAGTCGGCGTCGTCGGCGAGTAGAGAGATCCACCTTCATGTCGTCATAAACCAACGCACCCGCAACGTTCTCATCCGGGACAAGTCGACAAAGCAACCGGGTATCATCTCGCGATTCCCACTCTTCGACCCCAAAAGTGAAAACTTTTGCCATCCCTCTGTTCGAGTCCGGCCTGGAAATGCACAACGCGACCCAGCCTATAATCCCCTGCCAATACTCCTTTGTCTCGGCTATGCAGGTGATCATAACCCGACCGTGAATGAAGTGAAGGATATATAAAAGCCGTGTGTGTGTGTGTGTGGCAGCGAATGATGAGAAAATGGAAAGCGTCCTCCTCGACATGGGAAAAACGTAGGAAACGCAAGCAGGAAAAAGGCGAAACTGTCGCCCTGGCAGACCGGCGCGCTTACTCGCCCGCGCGTATTGTACAATCGAATTTAGGGGCTCCATCCCTTTTTTTTTTTTTTTTCCCCTTGCTTCCTTTTTCAGTCGGATTGGTTCTGGTCCTCGCTGCCTGCGTCTGATTGGGCCTCGCCCTTGTGCACCTTTCGATGCCGTCGGAGGTTTGAGACCACGGAGAAGTTGCGACCGCAGTTTGGATGCTCACACTTGAAGGCTACACCAAAGACTCCTGTTAGCCAATGGACTCTAATGTGTGGGAAAGAGAGGGGCACAAGGGTGTGGTGCTAGGACACTTACGCTTCTCTCCAGTGTGGCTGTACATGTGAGTCTGCAAGGAGCTTGGTCGGGTGAAGCGCTTGTCGCAAACTTTGCACTTGTGCTTCTTTTGTGTGCTGCTCGAGACCTTGGAGCTGAACTGGCCCATCATGGACTGCGGCGCGGGCGGCTGCGTTGCCATCAGACCCTGAGGGCGAGGGAGAGTCCTCGACTCGATATCGGATCCTGCCGTGGAGTAGTCACTAACGCTCCCGTCGATTGAGCCGCCGTAGTAGGGGCTGAAGCCGGTGGAGGAGACACTCGAGGAGGCAGAATGGGTCGAGGGGAAGCCGTAAGAGTCACCGGATCCCCTGCCCCTGTTGTTGTAGACACCTGCACGGGGGGTCTCCTGGCTGCTGGTGTCGAACCTCATCTGGACCATCTGCTGGGCGACCTCGAGCGGCTCCTGGTAACCGCGCGGGTCCCTGGCATGGCGGAAGTCCACAGGCTGGGCGCGGGCCACGCGCGGCAGGGTCATGTCGGCCGGGTCGTACGAGGCGCTGGAGGAGATGGAGGACTGGGAATACCTTCTAGTGTCTGCGTCGGACGAGATGCCGAAGGGGTGTCGCACAGCCGAGGACGTATATCCCATACCGTGCTCGTAGCTTGTGGGCGACGTAGCGTACGTGGCATGGACCGGAGAGGCCGCGGTCGCGTGGTAGGCAGGATCGGTGTACGAGGACGCGGCGGTCTGGTGCGGCATCCGGTTGATACTCATGAGATCTTGTGGGAGAGAAAGTAAGTCGGGGCGGCCTGGAAGAGGAGGGTCCACCATACTCAGAGGGCTACCTGCTGGGGCCGAGGTGACAGGCCCGCTGGAGCTATACTGTGCCATTGGGGCAGTGACGGGCGGCCGGGACGAAGGCTGCTGCGAGTGACGATCCATAGCCATGGGATTGGGAGGCATTCCACTCTGTGTGACGGGCGAGCCCGCGTACAAGGCGGCAGTTGGTGGTGCCGTCGATGCCCAAGGGTTCTGGAAGTGCGGGTGTGAGGTTGGATACGACGAAGACATGCTGTCTACTGATGGAAATGATCCGTATCGCTGTTGTTGATTTGGGTCTATTGTCATGGTCATGTTGCAAGTATGTTGTTTATGTGTTCTGGGGGGAAGGAGAGGTGGAAACAATGAGAGTAAAGGTCGATCCTGTTGGTAGGTTTTCTGTGTTTGTGTGTGTGTGTGTGTGTGTGTGTGTGTGTGTACGTATATGGGTTGTGTAGTTGTGAGGATGATGATCAAGAAGGACGATGATCGAGGGGGGAAGGAGGAGGCTCGAGGTAGGTATAGATAGGCCAGAGCGAAAACAGGGTGCTTGGTCAAAAAGGCCGAGTCTTATTCTCTCTGGCCCCAAAGAGCAGACACAACAAGAAGTAGACGACGGGTCAAAGATCCAGTCAGGGTGTCAAGGGTCTTTGATGCAGACGCTAAGGGACCACCTACCTCTCTGTCCTCTGTGTACCCTGGCGCACCCAAGAACGCTAGGGTCCTGTAGCTGGCTCCATAGCCAACCGTGCCAACCCGGCCTGTAGTGTCAGTGCAGAAGGAACCACACCCGCACCCGCACACCCGCTCCTGCACCTGCAGCTTGAGAGCAAGAGCCGGGCAGGGGTTTGCTCAGGCAGGTGGGGAAGAGTGCCAATATCATGTTGCGGGGGTGTCAGGCTAATAGGGGCAAGGATGGGTCGGAATGAAAAGACGACAGGGGTCGGGGCGGGCATAAGACGGAGGTGACATGTAACATAGCAGGGGTTGAACGGCAGAGGGATGTCCTGCAAGGACAAGGTATACAGACTCGGTGAGGGACTGGATGTGTGGAGTCAGATTGGGAGAGAGAGGGGGGGGGGGTTGGTCCATATCCTGAGGCTAAGATACAATGAAGAGAAGAGGGGAGGAGGGGAGTCTGTGCGATGATGGTTCATTGGGACAAGGAGGAGCCAGGATGGCACTGATGAGCCCTGGGGCTAACAGTAACAAGTTGCCACATAGGATGGTAGTTTGTACTATGTACATAGCAGTTGCTGCCGAGCTCTCAAAGAGGGTCCGAAGAGGGACACACATGTGAAGATGCCAGCAAACTGTAGAGAGCCTGATCTGTCTCAAGCTGGCAGGGGGCCCATATCCTGCCTGACCGGGTCTAGTCGAGATGAAAACAACTGGAGCTCTGACCCAGAGAGAGAAGAGAGAGGCAGGCAGGACAGAACAAAACAGACCGACAAGGCACACAGGTAGGTAATCTCGGCAGATTGTTCAGTAGTATAGCCATGAGATCACAACTCTTCCCCCCCCCCCTTCCCTCCCTCCCCCCATTCTTGATAACAATGACAATGTGCATTCCCTGTCTCGGCTCTTCTGTCTAGGTAATAGAAGCCACTGACTTAAGCTCCCCAATAGCTTGCTGGTTGGAAACAGGGCGATGGGCGAAAAGAAGCCCGCCCGTGTCTCCCTTGGCGTGCTGGTACATAGGTACATAGAGCATAAATGCTACATAGTGCATATGGTTACTTTGGTGCCTTCAGACCAGCCCCCAAAAAAAATTCAACCTCCCCCCCCCTCTCTCTCTGCCCTTCACCCCCACCTTTTATGATCATCTCAGCCACCTGCATCACTCAAGCCTTTTCTCGCCAAATTTTTCTTTCCCTCTTTCTCTGTTTCAAAAATCCATCCTTCCAATAATTGGATAGAAAAATAGAGATCCTTCTTCCTTCTCTTCTGGGAACAAGAGTCCTACTATTCGCAATTCCTTCATTTTGTGCCAAGCAATCGAAGGTCATTGATCATGAGTCGACCTCAATTGGATGGGCTGCACTGTGGGGCCTTTGGTATCTTTCCAGGAGAAGACAGGGTGCCCCTGTGACGTCTATGGTGGGCGGAGGAGGCCCAATGTACCGCAACTTGGCTCTAGGGCGGCCAGGGGTCTGAACCCAACAGCAAAGCCTCCTCTTGGCACACACACACTGGTACATTGGCACATTACGTAGCCGGGGGTTCCGTCGTCTCAAGTCAGCAGACGGGGGGGAAGGCACTTACTGACAACCCGCACCTGTCTCGTTACGGCATTCACGACCATGACCAATCCATACTTGGCTTGTCCATGTCTTTTCTTCTTCTTTTCTTTCCCTTCTTCGTCTTTTCCTTCCATCGTGCTAGTAACGCCTCAGGCCCAGCGTACACTTAATCAAAACTAGTTTTGGCCTGGGAGCGTTGGGAGCATCCATCCCCCAAACCCCCCCCCCCTCCTGCCAGGCCAGCATACCCAAGGCAACATCCCCATTTACCCGCTCCTGCGGCCCTCGAGGTTCTAATCTCTGTTGGCTTTTTTACCGCTCGCGGTTTGGCACCTGGCCTTGCAGGAATCCAACCCCAAAAAACCCACTGCGTATCTGGCCACCGAGTCAGTCAAGAACCCTCTCTGACGTACTTTTAATGTATCATTGGTAGCGCCCTCGGAGACTTGGACGACGGTGGATCAGACATGCTTGAATCCTATACCAAATCTCGTCAGCTACCTCCTCCAGTAAGGAGGCGAGCAACACGCACAATGATGTGAGGATGATGGCACCAGAATGGGGTCGTTGCCATCTGGCTCCGCCTTGTCAGATTTGGACGGGGACAGCAAAGAGGAGTGGGTGGGCTGGTTGGCATGGCAGATGCGCTTAGTCCAGCTCGTGCAAAATTACCGACCGACGGGGAGGCCAGTAGTCGACAACCACACCCACCATCTCCTCCTCCTCATCCCCCCCCCCCCCCGCGTCCTTTTTTTTTTTTTTTTTTTATGGTTGAAAGAACATGCGAGCTTGTGTTAAACGAAACGAAAAGAGACGTCAGATTACGGCAAACCCCCCTCCCTCCACTTGGGGATTGCGTCCTCTTCCAGGTTTGGATTCCTAATTGGGTTGCTTTGGCTGCCACTGAATACGTCACACTGCCTCGCGATCCGAGCAGCCTCAACGTCACCCTCCCCCCCCTCCCCGTACAACCCGTCATCTGCTTCTGACCAGGACGAAGGGAGAATACGCATGCTAGAAAAGAACCAAGACTATTTCGACCACATTCGTGGTGTGTTTCGCAACAAGACACACACTTGTCCCTTCTGCATTCCAGATTCAGGTATGCGAATGAAGTTGGCGGTAATAATGTGGTATTGTGGTGCGCTACGTACTACCCTTTAGTACAGTACATACTCATGTAGTACTATGGTAGTGCTGTAGTACCAGTCATTAGGGAGGGCTGTTGCCAGCGTACCGCCAAGCACGGTGCCCCAGAGCTGGGGGAGACCCTGAGGGCAGACCTTCCTTGCCAGGGCTTGTGTGGGTCCTCTCTCAACGCCGCGTACAGTGCAAGTGCCACCGACTGGTCCTACCCGCAAAGATCCATAGCTGAACACTCGGCCCACACCTTCCTCCAACTAAAAATTCCGCGGCTGACGGGTTCCTTGGATTTTCAGTCCCCTAGAGCGCATCATTGCAGCCCAACAACGAACGGTCTTCTCCTGAGTTTGGGGGGGGGGAGAGGGGGATGTGGTCTTACGTACAGTGAGTATTTGGCCCAGGTCGCATCAATCGAGTTTACACCCGCAAGCCTTCCACCTTTTTTTTTTCTTCTTCAGGTACATGCTGTGTAGGATGGAATCTTTTCGAGACGCCTGTCCTCAAACATAACGAGAGGGAGGGGGTCGCACTCCCCGACGGTCAGTTACGGACAGGCCGCCACACGCGATGGACAGAGGCGTACCAAGTTTTTGCGAACTTCGACGTCACCATGGGGTCGGGGAATAACCTCCCTGGCCATGTCACGGCACTGCGGGCTGCCTCCATACCATGATCCGCTTGACAACAAGATACCAAGGACACACACTCACACAGACACACACACACAGACACACACACATTAAGTTCATGACCTGGAGCTGAAGGTTGGGCCACTGGCACAGTGTGAGGGGGGATGACGTGAAGATGCCTGTCGTCAAGCAGGCTGGGTCGTCAGTAAAAGTACCAACGACAGGCATACAAGCTCTCACTCGTTGACCGGCTGCATCAACTCATCTTCGGCACATCCACTTTGAGAGGTGCGCGGCCCAGGTGGGCCCTACCTAGCCTACTTGGCTTGCTGGATTTGGCTGCACAATTTGCAGCCTGGCAGAAAACGGTTTGGCACAAGTCCCTCTGGTGGATCCCAGAACGCGATCGCATCCTGTCATGGCATCCATGACAGGTCGATAAGGCGACCGAAGCTGCAATTCGTCCTCTCCCTCATCACACAGCCTATGCAGACGAGCAGAGTCTAGAGCACCCGTTCCTCCAATACGAGAATCCCACCTTCTCAGCAGACAGTCCTCTGCAGCGAATCGCGGAGCGCATCGTGCTGTCACGGGTCCCCCCTCTTCCTCATCCGCTAAGGGGATGAGGGAGGGCTTCCTCGAGGGTTCCGGCACGCCCCACGGCCCTTGTCCCTCGCACCACCTTTATCCTGTTCACTCCCTCACAGCCTCGAGAGGGGAGAAAGCCCTTGCCTGGCGACTCAGGAAGCCTCCGCTCGAGGCCGGCACCTCGCACAGTCGGTACCAAGCCAAGGTGCCATACTCGCCCCCGCCACGGATCGCTGCCTCAACTCCTATCGGATCTTTAAGGAGGGCAGCACGTGTCGCTTAATTGGAGATCTCCGCGTGCTAGGGAGTAGGGGAAGAGGGGGGGGGGGTAAACTGGAAAATGCATGGCCTGCCCAATCTGGAAGAGCACAGGCTGAAGAGGTGAGCAGGGTCCAGCCCCGATGTCACACGTCCCCATCTTCATTTCGTGGTGCCCGAGCCCCGGATCAACAGGATTGTCAGATTCAAGCTCAACGACAAGCGGGACTTCGAAACGTGGGCAGTGCCCATCTTGTGGTGATCCAAGTTGCCCTGTTGTCCCACCTGTACGGAACTTTCAGTAAGATTGGCAATGATATACAGTGAGAAACGTGGGTGACATGTAATCTCGCCCAACCATGCTTACGGCCTGGTTGCTAAACCGCTTTGATCACTCGAGCCCACAGGCACGGCCTTGAAGAGGTGAGTTGAAACATGATTCTCCGTGGCAGTGACCAGACAAGTCTGGGGAAGCAATTTCCTAACGACGACGGCGACCTTGACGGTTGGCGGGTCAGGTCGCCGACTTGGAATCAGCACTACCTTCCCTCCCTACTCCCTGGCATGCCATTCCATCTCATGTAACCACACGAACTTTTGCGTGATGAAGCAATTACAAAAAGTCATCCCAACAAAAGACTCGAAATGAACAGACGTCGCATCTAGCATGGCCTTATGCACTGCCTACACACACCTCCCCACAGGCCCAATGGCACCTCGCCGACAGCTTGGAACCATCTCGGCAGGGGCCCTCAACATATACAGTAGACACAGGAGAGGCAACCCGGAACGGAAGAAACCGTCTCTCGACTGCCCAGCCATCAATCAAGGTAGCAACGTCAATCAATGCCAGAGGGACTCGAGTACGAAACGGGTACTCTCCTCCCCCCCCCCCCCCACCCCACACTCAGAGCCCATGTTGTTGAGCCGCATAGCAGGGCGGAGTACGATTTTCAGAAAGAAGAGGGGCGGCATGTTGCTCGCGCTTCGCTGACGCCGAGAACAAGGAAAAAGCTCAGACGGCTGCGTGTTTCTGCGGTCCCAAGAACTTGGGACAGAACCGACGATCATGTTCCTGTGACACGGATTGACAGCTGCTCTGCCGTGCAGGCCCATTTCATCGGTCCCCTTGCCACAAATCGGTTGATCGTCTCACACAGACACACACCCACGCCGTTTTTTTTTCTTTCTTTATTTTTTCTTTTCTTTTCACGGACTAACGCCAAGAGCATTACTCGCATATATGGGCTTTTATTAAGCCCAAGTTGTATCAGACGGTAGCGAGGCATGTCTTGGATCAATCGGGAGTAGACTCGTTGTTGGCCAGGGGTTCCATTGTTGTTATCCCAAGAACAACTAACTACTCAAGTCTGATCAAACTGGGTGCGGCATGGGCTGGGCAGGGTGATTCTTCCCGAACAAAGTCGAGCTGTTGACATCACAGTCTTGCAGGTGAGGAAGGCCCCGCTGGGGATGAGGGGGGGGGATGCGACGGCGTCGATGCACGAGTGAACATCATAATCAAGGTAATCTGCGCGCTGAGATTGAGTTGACCAAGGGGTCCCGATTTGGTACAGGCCACCCCCCGATCTCATCAAGAGTGGCTCCCAGCACGTGAGCCAACTAAAGAAGGTCACCGAAGCCTACTCGACAGCCTCCTTGCTATTCAGTGCTACTCTTAATTATGTACAATAAAGGCGTCGTCACGGAGCGCCAGAGGGGGCAGAGGGGCAGAGGGACACGGAAGACGTGAGCCGGGTTAGCCGGCCCCCCCCCCCGGCGAGAGTATCCTGCGATTCCGGGGCCACGGTATTGAGAAGAAAAGCCCACCGCCAGACCAGACTGCCAGCTTCCCCGCTAGACGAGACAAGGCACAGGGTTCCGCTTTCGCCACACAACCTCCGCTGGCGATGTCTGTCGCCGCCGGTGTCCGACCAAGAAGCCGACCTCCAGGTTCCGGTTCGTAGAGGGCCAGACAGCATCGTAGTTTCAACACGCGCGCCTTTGAGACCTCGAGAGGGCCTTCCTGAACGGGAGAGCCTCATTTACTTTAGGTGACCCTCTCGCAATACGCAGTCCACAGCCCAAGTAAATGCCGTGGGAGATTGCTTCAGGAGGTCGAATTCTCCGCCCGCCCGCCAGAGCAAAGAGGCATTCTCTAAGGGGCCCACCGCAATGATCCTCGCAGGGGATTGTCTCAGGATCGACAGGGCCCAGGGTGCTAAACCCTGGAGGGAGAGTCGATCAACTGCCGCTTCTGCACTGTCCGGTGACATGCAAGTGGAGATGAGGTTACACTGGCGGCGCACCAGGTAGAGTAATCTCACCAGCAAATTTCTGAAGCCTCATCACGCCTTCACATGATGGTGTGTTTGTGTGTGTGTGTGTGTGTGTGTGTGTGTGTGTGTGTGTGTCTGCCAAGCAGCTGTGGGTTGCGCAAGTCGAAGGGCGACAAATTTGTGCATTTTCCGACCACGAGAGGTTCCTATCAGCCCCAAGAGCCACACACCTCGAGAAGCAAAAGAAGAAGAGAGGGGGGGGGGGACCACAGTCAGCTATCGAGAGGGTCTCTTCTTTATGACAGCCTCGTATTGATATCGTCTTGGCCCCCAAAGAGGCTGACAAACAGAAGCAATTGTGTTTATGCGGCTTTCCGCCAGGCGACACGAGCGGAATGGTCCCCCGAATCACAACAGCCATTCGAAACAACAAATATGGGTGGTGGTGCACTGGCCAGCAGTTCAGAGTGAACGAACCCCTTACTATGTGCCGACCCGAGTTTGGCCGACACGGCGGTTCTCTGCATGCGATTTGACACATGGATGGGCAAATGGTCAAAACACCGTGTTTTGTTTGGTTGAGTTTCTTTTTGGTTTCCCCTGGAGCATTTCGTCCTTCTCTTCAGCTTCCTTTGCGTCCGAGAGCTGGTACTGTCGCCTTGGCTATGCAGCGGTACAATGCTGATCTGCCGGCGCCTACCTACAAGGAGGTTGGTCTCCGGGGCCGAAGCGAGGGCCACAAGCGTGGAAATTGATGCAGCAGCTCTTTTGGCTTGGGCGACGACGGGATGATTCAACGGGGAGGGGGGGGAGCAGATTTGAGATTTGTGGCTTTGGACAAAAGGCCCCCCGCGAACACGATTCCCGGCCGGGAACAAGCTTATTCTGACCATAGTAAGCTGGACCCTGCATCCTCTCCTCCCGTCCAGAAGAGAGGCAAAAGAGGGCCCCATGGCTAATATGCTATTACTACGGTAATTTATAGGGGCTGACAGAAAAATTAATTGCACCATACCATACTATACCCACTACGGTATACCACACACTTTTTTTTTTTTTTCCCCCTTCTTGACCAGGAGCAGGCTGCCGCATTGTTGAGCTCACACTACTGCAACCAAAGACGATATCGGCGTGTGCCTGCTTTTCGTGTCTCCCCTTCTTCACAATCTCTGCTCACGACCCGCTCTTCTCTTCTTCTTCTTCTCCTCTCTTGTCCCTCTCCTCTCCTCGGCCAAATGGTACCTAGTCAGGCAGGCCCCTAATGCAAGCGCTACGGATGCAGTGAGAGGGTTTTCCCTGGTTCTGTAGTGTCTTTTTCAGAACATACTCCCCCCCCCCCCTCTCTCCTCTTTACTCTTCTTTTTTTTTATAACGAAAAAACACCGAAACAAAAAGTGGGGGGCTGAAAAAAAAAAAGAGCCACAACTTTTTTTTTCTTTTTTTCTTTTTTTCTTTTTTTCTTTTTTTCTTTTTTTCTTTTTTTCTTTTTTTCTTTTTTTCTTTTTA